>VDFB02136056.1:0-19690 GCA_007258455.2 Sequoia sempervirens
TCTCCCACCCACTCCCACTCTCTTCCTCCCTCCCTCTCACTCTCTCACACCCTCTCCCACCCACTCCCACTCTCTTCATCCCTCCCTCCCACTCTCTCCCACTCCCTCTCCCTACCTATCTTTGAAGTCTCTCCCTCTCACCCTACCTAGCTAAGTCCCCCTCACTCTAACCCCTTTTCTCCCACTCCCTCTCTTTTAAACTCACTTCCACCCACTTTCCCCATCCCACCCTACCTAGACAACTCTCTCTCTCTCTCTCTTAAAATTCTCCCTCCCTCTAAAGACATACATAAATACATACAAGCATAATACATATGTACATAAAATCCTACATCCATACAATATACATGCACTAATACATATAGGCATACATACATACATTAACATTAATGAAGACATAACATTAATGAAGACATAACGTGAGCGCGTTATGTCTTGCTTGGCATGTATCCCAGATAAGCAAAATGTCAAAACTAGGAAATAACACGCTCGCATTATAACGCGAGCGCGTTATATTTTGCTTTGGGAATCCTCGAGCCTTAGCATTGGTATTTGCCTTGGAATACCAACCCAAAGGCTTGGAGGGCATTCCCAATGACCAGAGACATGTTTTTACAAATTCTACAATTTTTTCACATAATTGGATTTGTGCTCACCATCAGGATTGCATTTGGTTCAATATCGACAAAAGCAAACACATGGGTAATGTTAGGTTCTCTCTTAGCTATCCAACGATGTAATTTTTTTCACTTTTTAACAATGTGAAGCCTTTCATCCATAATTTCTTTTGTTTGTATGTCTCTTTTTCGCTAAAAAGCAGTGTTTGGTTTTTTTCGTTATAAATTAACCGTTCATTGAAATTTCAAATAAATTACATTTTTAGAAACTAGACTCTATTTTACAATTTAAAAATTAAAAAAATCAATTACCTTCAAAAAAATTTAGGGGGAGCATGGCCAAAATTCTGCTTTTCAAGAAGTGCCCACTTAGAAAATTAGTAAAAAAGCAAATATTCATTAAAAAATTATCAAAAAATTAGTGCATCAACTAGATACTGTTAGCTAACTTTTGACTATAGTTATTTTAAAAATACTACAAAAAGGTTCACCATGCTTAGGTCATACAAGAGTTGCTATGTTATGTTTTTCTGACAAAAATAGCACCAATTTGTGTACGTCCCTCTTTTGAACCCCTTAATCTCAACCATTTTCAAAATAAATTAGTAGTTTAGAAAGTAGACTCGGAGCACTTCAATCCTTGTTTTTGTTCCATCTCAAAATTTTGAGTGTAACTATCCTCAATTTCATGTCCAAGGTCAATATTTCCTAATTTCAGAAAAAATGGCCACTTAAGCCCCCTTTTTGGGAACCATCTTGGTGCACTTACCCTATGTCTATACATATTTAAGGTTGAAATGACAGTGAGCAGGGGTCAAATAGCTTAGGCACATAGTCAAGGACAAAAAGATAAATGGGTAGTGACTTCAATAATCCTAAACATGCATAGTAAAGTTCCAATGAACATTCATAAATGATAAGTTTCAAAGGAAAAATGGAATGACAGTCCAAGGAAGAATGGATGATTGAAAAGGGGCAGGATAGTCATAAACCCTATGATAGGCATGTAGGGGAATATACCAAATAAAGGTCAGTCCATGGAAGGACTAGAAGGGCAGATTAATATTGATGCAAAAACCATGAAATGAGGATCTTATGACCATTAACATGGCAGTCACCTCAAATTAAGGAGGACAGTCTTTTCAAACCACATTGAAAGGACACTTAACTTTCAAGGAAAGATAGAACCTATGGAAACTATAAAGAAGGTAAATAAAATATTTAATGATAGTCCTTTACAATAGATTGTATACCTACAACATCCAAAAAGACAGTCACAAAAGAGTCAAATAATAAGGTTTAAGACCTAGTTAAAACCCTTATGAAAATGATAAGGGGATATTCAAATGAAAGGGATTCAAAGGCAATCAACAAAGCATAGTCAGCATGAGATGAATTTTTAGACCTATAAAAAAGAAATGCAGTCAATGTCTAATAAAGTTTTCAAAGACTGTGAACAAGGTTATAATGGCAGTTTAAGATAGGACAATCAATGCAATGAATATTCATCAAAGGACATTGCTTATGACATAGAGAGGACACTCACCTTGCAATAGAGAGAGGACAGTCGCAATTAGGCAACAACCATGTGAGGTTAAGTCACCATGAAAAGGATAGCAGTAGTCCAAGATAACACTCCTTACTAAAGGATGACATACCTGTGGAAATCTACATGAAAACTTCTAATGTTAAATGAAGGAGAGATATTCAAATAATAGGAGTTTGGGATGGTCATGAAGGGGTAGACTAAGGGTAGAGCTTGAAGCTTAAAAGGATATGAAATTTTAACTTGATATTGGGTTTCAACCCTCTTTCACAGAAGATTCTTAAAGGTGATAGTCTATATAACCACTAAGCAATGTATGACAAGTCAAGGGATTGTGTTAGGTCTATATAACCATGAAGAAAGCAAATGAACCGCTCATGGAAATCATGGAGTTTTTGTGAAAGGTTGATGGATAAGAATCATGGCCATGGAAAAAGGCATACATCCATGAGAGCATGAAAAATTGGAGGTTACACTATCATCCAATTGGTATGATCTTGTGACTATAGGTGAACTCAAATTGACATGAGCATATTACATAGTTGCAAGCCTTAACAAACATAGCAGCCATCAAGCATATTCCTAAAGATTTGATGAAGTTTAGAAGAGTGGAATGCATCTTTTAATAGCCTAGAGAGTTCTCCTATGCCACCTTGAAGAACTAGTCATCTTCAAGTAACTCCAACAAATGATCTATTATCATGCATGAGAATTCATAAGTTAAGGCTAAAAGTTTCAGTTTAGAGGTGCTCATAGTCAGTTTTAGGCCTATTAAGGAGCCTACATGGATATGACTAAACTTTGGTGAAGTTTGAAGCCATAAGCAAGTAGTTACAAGCAATTTTGAGCCCTAAAATGAAGGATTTTTTTCCTTGTACTCCCAACAACCCAAAAAATCTTATGCATGTTTTTGAAGACTTGTTCAAGTTTAGTTGGAGCACATTTCAAGGGGCATGCAAAGGGAAAGATGTCAAGAGATCAAAGTCAACTCTCCTTTACAAAATTTTGCATGATTTACAAATAGTTCAAGAGAGAATTCCACATCTAGACAACTGACAATCAACATGCAGACTCAACCTCTTCCTTGAAGGCAACTTTAGTCATGCAAGAGGTGGCTTTTCATCAAAACTAGGTGCCCAAGTCTAGTTGAGGATTTCTTTCTATTATTCTTTTTTTTATATGAAGAGAATGAGATTGTAACTCTTTTAAGAGAGATTCTTCAATATAGAGCAACAATTTATATGTATTTTGAAGTAATTTTAGATTTGTAACTATAAAAACTCTTAGTATTTCAATAAAACCAACATGTTTTTCCTTCTCAAATTCATGTGTTAATGTCTTTCTAAATAATATTCATCCAATTTTTATGATTTTGCAATCTCAAATCCTTAAATTATGTCTCATTTTGAAAACATTTGATACTAGAATAAACAAAAATCATATAGGTCATAGGTTGTATTGATACATTCAATAGTTTTAGTTGTGAAAATATTTAGTTTTCCTTCAAAAAATGTGAAACACAATCTTCTTATGAAATACTGTTATGTGAGCTTGCAAAAACCGAGTTGTGCATAAAGTAAAGTAGATTTTTGAAAGAAATTGTGAGTTGAAACAATGACACAATCTTATATTTTTTGGTGCATCACCTCCTAAGATCAAATTTTCTCAATTATAGTTATCTTCTATCCCTTTTCCTTGTCAAAAAAGTAGTTTATAGGAGATCCATCAAGGGAACCAACCCTCTCTAGAGGTTCATCTTCACCATAAGCCACCCATAGCTTGAAGATGATCCCATGTTTCATAGAAATGCTAAGTTTCACACTTAGCTAGGGTGCAATCTCTGTGACAACAATTACATTGAAAGACATTTTATAATAGTAAAAGGGCGTGGAGTCCTATGTTTTTATAGTGTATATAAAAATTAAAATACAACCAATATATATTTTTTTTAAATAAAACTTTAAAAAATAACATATAATATATAATATTCACTGCACTTTTCAAAGTAAAAACAAAATAAAATAATAAATAATGATTTTACAAAGTAAAATTAAAAGTTACAAGTGTATTACAAATAAATAAAATGAATCATAAATAAATAAAATGAATCATATAGATTAAATAAAATAAATAATTTATTTTTTAGATAGATGGATTTAATCTATCTACACTAATTTTAAAATAGTTAATCATTCAATTAAAAGATGACTATTTGTTTAAAAAAATAGTGATGCAGACATCTAGATAATTAAATTTATTCCCATTAAAAAAAGTTATCAAAGACAAAAATATGTCTTAGCTTTCTCCTCCCCGATTCAAGCTTTCTCCTCCCCGATTCAAGGTAACAGACAATAAACTCATTTATTTTCTAATATTTTAAAAATTCATTAGAGTTGATCTTCTGCAGCCCTTCATAAGGCAGGACTGCCAAGAAAATTTACAAAGGCGGTCACAAAAAACTCATCTACAATTGTAGAGTAATTATAGCTAAAGACATTTTCTGATTTGAATATATGTTTATTGATCATGTTATAATCTTTTTATAAAAATAGATACTTATATCTATATAATTCAATTTTAAAAAAACATAAAAATATCTTAAGTTTTTCTTCCTTGTTTCAAAATGGGAAAAAACTATCCCATACAAAATTTATAAAAATAAATAAAAAATAGTATGATCGATATTCTACAATCCTTCAAGGCAGGTCTACCGACATAATGGAATTAAATTGCCTTCATGTTGATTGTCGAGTTTAAACAAATAGAACCATCTTCTATCGTAGTACAATCTTTTTCTTATTGCTTTTTCTTATAGAGTTATCACTTTTTTCTCAATTCAAATAAACAAGATGACTGATACTAGCAATTTAGTCAAAAATTAAAAATTGAGCCACAGGGATAGTTAAGTAATTAGTTAAAATTTACAGAAGTGGCCACTGAAAACCCAGTACAGCTGCAGAGTAACATTATTTATAATTTTCTAAGCATCCTGAACTCATATTCTCAAATCCAATACATTATTCAAATGCCCACTTTGCAGAAGAGTTGCAGCACAGAATCAAACGATAAAACAGTAATATAGATATATTTCTAAGTGTCCTACTACACCTTTTGTACAAGGTAATACAAAAATTAAAATTGAAAACACCCTTTGGTCCTGCAATAGTAAAACATATAGTTTACACCAAGAAATGCTGCAGGCATTGGGATTCTCATCACTAAAGAGAGTTATTATACCCACAATAAGTCTCACAGTGTTCATGAAGATACACATACATTAGATTTGGCCTCTGGTTCTTTTCTTCTTTCTTCTCTTCCTCCTCCTCATCCCTTTTTGGGGGCTGGTTTCTTGTCATCTTTCTTTTCATCTTTTTTGTCATCCTTCTTCTCAGGCTTCTTCTCTGGCTGTTTTTTCTCTGGTTCTTTGGCAGGCCCAACGGACACTAATTCCGAGCGGGTAAACGTTCTGAGTTTGTTGATAATGGAAATTGGATCTGCATTTCCTATAACAGTGATTTTCTGATCCTTGGAATCCACTTGCACAGAGTCAATGCCTGCAACACATCCCAATAAAATGACCCACATAAGAAATTCTCTTATAAAAAAGCAAATGATGGCAACCATCAAAATCCCACTTTGTTTATTGGGTTTTCTTACCTTCGACGCCTGCAACAGTCTTCATGATCTTCCGTTTGCATTTGTCACAGTTGATGTCCGCTCTCAGCACAATTTTCTGCACAAAACACTTATCTCATAACTTGGAATAATAGCTAAGAGAAAGTTATGCTCAAAATTAGCCATATTAGTAGGTAGTACATGTTGAATTAAGTTTTCTGCAGTATATGTTGAATAACAGAGTTGTTTCTGGATTTACTGTGTATATTTTTCGTCAATATTTCAGATCACACTCACTGATTTCTCTTCCGAAACGTCATAAATTCAATTCAAACAAATTTTCGTAAAATCAAAAACATCCCTAAAAACTAACACAATAATTCTATTATTACCCATACTGTCTTACCTGAGACATCTTCTCCTCCCTCTGATAACTTAGCTAGAGCCGACCCTTTTGCTGCCTTATTCTGCTACCCAGATAGAATAGAAAATTGCAGGCTGGAAAGCTAGAACTAAATGCTAAGCTAATAAAAACCAGTGAGTATGACGAACGCCGACTAAGTGAGGATATTCCCAGTCTGGGAACACATTCAATATCATATTGGTTAAAACAATATTTGAAAAAGCTTATTGGTTCACTTAAGTGCTTCCCAGATGGGTACAACTTTTTATTACTAAACAAATTTACAACGTGGATAAGTTTTTTCAAACTATTATTTCTTAATAATTATAATAGCTGTCATAGCAGCCATCTATGACTGCATGTAATCCACAGCTATTCAAGCTGCAGCGCACTAATATACCTAACCTGCAGAATGGACCTCCACAACACGGGATCAGATCATGTCCATTGTTGCATTTGAAAGAAGATAACTTTTATTCTGGCAGCACAATATTGTATTGATTTTGCCTTTACATCATCTCTGTCAGCTTTTGCAATGAAGGAATAAGGTCAGTGAGTCGGGTGAATAAGGTTCCTCTCCATCAACATCTTATGGTTAAGTTTTATGTTAAATCAGGTTGGTTTTAGATAACATCAACTAGTTTAATGGATAAACAATTAATGGTGAAGGTGATGGTATGTTGATTATGCATTCATCAACGGTTTAGATTTTTGGAGATATGATATGAGGGATGAGGTTGGGGTTGGGTCATAGGTGATTTTGACAAATAGATACCCCTCAGTGTTTGGCACTTAGTCGAAGATGTATCAACATAGGTTTGTAGTCTCATATCTAGTAGCAAAAGAAACTCGTGGTTGATATAAAATCCTCTATTAAGAAAGAGTAGTAAATAGATGTCCTATTTTTATATGCAAAAATTTACTTTTGATGCATTGTCTAATATTTAAGAAAAAGTTAATCATATTCTTTGAGTAGCTTTTTGAATGGTCGTTATTGATCAAACATTACACCCTTTAAATGTTCTCATGGTTCAAGATATTAAAAAGAAAATAAATTAAACATATATTAGCCAATTTTTTTATTGATCAAAGTGAGAAGGTCACAATTGGGGGATCTCATCCTTCTTCCTATAGGAGAAAAAATACATCATCTTAGGTACTTGAACTATGACAACTTGTGACTACACTATTCTCACATTTGTGATCCTTTAGAGTTACTAATTGTTCTCCAATCAAACCTTCAAGTTGAGTATATAATATAGTCTTCAAGTAATTTTTATTGACTTTACAATAAACAATGGTAAATGTGATTACACAACCAAATATAGGGGACCATCATGATATTAAAGGTCACTATTTTCCTCCTTCATCAATGGATGTTGGTATTCATAGCTAAATGAATGGGTGGATCCTTATCAATCTAATACCTAAGTGTCATAATAATTATGGGATGAATGATGGGCAAAGAACTATAAGGTGGATGATGACTTAGAGGTGATCATCAATCTCTTATTAATGATTATACCGATGTTAAACTACTTTGATGATATTTATAATCATCTTATTAATTGATTTTCAACAATATAAATCATCCATGTAGTCTATTGAAATCTCATTAGAAAATTTTAGGAGGGTCAACTTATAGTGATTAGATATCATAAATTGAAGCTTGTTATTTTGTGATTGGTATGGTTTTTTTTTTATCTTTTCACACTTTGGTTTCTTTTCTATTATAGATCCTTCTTATCATTATGTATAAAATCATATCAATATATATTATAAATAAGATTTTATAATATAAATGAACGACTAATATAAATTTTATTTTATTTTATTTTTATTTAAGAATACATCACATTTTAACACACCACTATTTACTCTTTTATCAAATTATCAAGCTATACTTAAAGATACGCCATTATTTTGTATATCAATACTATAACATACCAACCACGAACCTCCTAAATATCAATTGAAACAACCATAACCTACATTCATTGAATAACCTACATTCATTGAGACAAAACATTGTAAAAATGATCATCTTTTAAGAGCCCCTTAAATTTGTAAGGATGAAAACCCTACCCCTCATTATTAAAAAAAACCTTACGGTGACTTTAGGTTGTCCCAAACATTTCCATACAAAATATGTGTGGTAGTAAAACATGGCCCATAAAATATGTGTGGAGTTGGTATTCAAAATGATACCTAGTTAGTAGTGATCGCAACCATAAATGACTCTTGTAGCTTGCAAAACTTAAAAACCATTTTTTGTGAAAGTGTGAAAAATAAATCATGTAAATAATTTTTTGAAATTGAAGGGGATAAATGTTATTGTTATTGATCTTTTATTTAAATAAAAGTTATATTAAATTATTTAAGTTTGAATAAGGTAAATGGAAAATATTTAATTATTTTAAAAATTAATTGAAAGTGAGATTTAAAAAAAAAAAAAACATTCGGAAGAAAAATAGATAAAATAATTAATTTTAAATTAAGTATTTATGAAAGGTGGTGGTTTGGAAGCTACCTCTTAAAATATTATATAAGTAATTTGTAAGAAGCTTAGAAATGGTAGAAGAAGAACGCAAGTTACTTATGGTAGGTTCTTATACATATGCTTAGTTTATTTTAGCTAGCAACCACATCTGAACTTATTTTTTCATGAGAACGTTCCAGCTACTCAAAATTAAGAAAAAAAAATACTCAAGCAGTCACATGGGGACATGGGGTTAGAGAAGATAGTAGATAGGTAGGTAGTAGACATTAGAGAAGGGGTACACAAAGTGTGTTTAAATAGGGGTATATAATACACATGTAGAGGGCTACAATATATAAATTCATGTGCTTATTGGAACTAATTCTTTCTATATTACAATCATAACTCAAAGGATCTATCCACTAGATTCTTTTAGGAGTGACAATATCCATTCCAAAGAGTTTCTTTATTAGTTTTTTTGTTATGTGCTTATGAAAATACACATATTCTTGATTTTAGGCTATCTTTGATTAAATATTTTGAAATTATTATTTGATTCACTAGTTATAAACAATTTAATATTTATTTTTTATTATATTTGTGGTTATATGTAATATCCTCAGCTAAAATATTTTGTAAATTTATTTAAGTACACCAACACACAACAAAACTAAGTTAAGAAATTAAACTTCAAACTCTCTTCAAATCTGAATTTTGAAATATCATGAATACCCACATTAGATTAGCAATTTCTACACATAATTATGTACCTAGTTGGATCAAGCTTTGTAAAAAAAATGAGACTTCTTCTATCAATATAATCTGATTTAATACATGAAAATGTGTTGTTACAACAATAAAAACTCTAGCATAACAACAAAAACAAATTTTGGAGGTTATTATAACAAACATTCACCGAAAACTACAACTCACAACATTGCACAACACCCAATTGCTCCAAAATGAAAGATGAATTTCTCAAAGTCTAGGGCTGATCAAAAGATCCAAAACATAGCCAAACATGCTTCTACAACAACAAACCACAATCCACACAAATAGTGGAAACAAATCCACACAACTTCACCATCAACTATGCACTCTAAGTTCGCCTACAACCTATAATCAACACGACACACAAAACACTAAAACTACTAAAAATCCTTGTGCTCCAATGCAACTCCTAAGTGAAATCGCCTCCAAGAAACTAATGGGGTTTCATCCACAATCTTGAACCTTCACTAGGTTCCATCTAAGAAGGAATTGTAAATCCAAAACTCATACAAAAAAATGTTGTAGAAAATGAACAAATGAAACCCAAATGGAAAAAAAAAAATGCTTTCTTATACCAAACTTGACCCACAAAATCCATACCCCTACTTGGAAGAAATATTTAAAATTTAAAATTATATTTGAATTCCCAAATAATCAGCCCTGTTATGCTTGGTTAATGACATATCATACATTTGTCATAACTATCATGGAATCCACATTATGAGCATCCCAAAGAAACCCATGTCTCATTTGGAATTATCAAAATATTTAAATGTCCCAAAATCAATCTAAAATATTAAATTCCATCAAGGACATAAATAAATATTAAAATTATTATTTTCCTATTAATTTACCTTACCTTGAGATATATTGAAATTTTGACTATTAATTGCCTAAATTTAATTAATTTAAAAAAGACGTGACATTATAAAATATAGAAATGAATCTCTAAACACTTCTAAAACATATTTAACCTAAATAAAGAAAAAACACTTGTACATAATATTTGATATCAATATAAACATTTAGAAAAGAAAAAAAAACATTTATGAAATACAATATTTTTTATTACACCAATGAAAAAGAATGTTTTATTAGAGAATATTATAGATTTAATTTTATAAATTATATTTTGATTTATTATATTTATGGCATCTAAATAATGAGAGCATTTTTTATTTTAGAAGTTACTACAAGAAAAATTTAGAAGCTTCAATTTTTAGAATAGTTTTAAATAGTTTTGATCACTAGTTATGCACAATTGTAATATGCGATAGATGAATGTGTGAGTATATCAATTTTATTGTGGAGTTATTTTTTATTTTTATCTATTAGAGAGAATATTAATTTTACTAGATCTCGTACTCGCAATAGAATGTTTTAGTCAATCGAACTAGGCCCATCGCCCCTTTACTAATTTGATTATAAATGTTAAATAAAAGTTTTCAAAATTATAAGATAAAGAGATAAGTTGGTGAATTAGTAATTGGAAGAATTGTTTAATTATTTAAAGATAAATAATCATGATTATATTCCATAGGATATAATGATAAAAAAATTCAAAAAAAATAATAGAAGATAAGTTTAATACATTAGATTCATTATAGATAAAAACACTATTATAATTTGATTAAAAATAATAGATTATATTGATTTGATGGGAAAACTACTAGCACAAATCCTCACTTCTCTCAAATAACAACACAAAACACTACCAAAAAAATAAAAAATTATTTAAACTTTATGAGGATAATTGACCTATTAAATATTGATAAACAATAATAATATATATTACATCACACCTAGATATTATTATCTTATATTGTTATGATTGAATATTATATTATAACTTGGCTGATTTCGAATCTTATTTATGCGTATTTACAAATGAATAAGAGACATTGGATGTATAATACCATCTCCAATCTATTAGAATAAAATAACTCACATTTTGAACAAAAATCGTTTATTTTGAAGGAAATTTTTTGGAAGATATATACCAACTTTTGTTTTTTATACTACTTTATTAGTATTAATTTATTTCATGATTGAGGATTATTTAAATGAGATTTTGGACATTTCCTTTATATAAAACAGGAGTATATAAGTCAAATAAAAATTATTAAAATTGTAAGATAAAAAAAATCTCACAATATATATCTTAGGTATATACGATGTATTATAACTTATGCATAATATTTAAGTGTAATCATTTTGGTAGTGTTAGATATAATAATCATTATTATAGGATGAAACTAATAAGATATATTGTTAAGGTTATTAATATTTATATAGATATTTAATGAGATAATTTAGAATTTAAAATAATATTTAAATTATAATTAAGAAGAAAATATGGTTAGTTTTGATGTTTGTTACATGGTATTAGAATTAGTAAGAAAATAATATTTAACAAGTCATTTAATCACAAATAATAATTATTATTTAAAAAATATTTATTATAATCTAGTCTTAATGTTAAGTAAAGTGAATTATTACAATGAGATAGTTCTTATTGTAATTTGATAGAGTGGAGCTATTATTTTAAACTTAAGATATTATTTATAAAATGTATAATAATCAATAAATGAAAAATTAATATACATTTTAAAATGCAATAATATCTATAATCTAGAAGTATGTTGGAGGGTGCTTTAAATTAAAAGAGGATTTAATGTAATATAATTCAAACTATTGCATTATGAGTAAGGTAGGTATACATGTAAGCTTTTTTTACAATGTAAACAATCTTTGTATAGTTCAATTAAATGTGGTTTATGATTGATTAATGCATGTATGTATATTTTTGTGCAAGTGCCTATTAATGTTTGTGTATATTCGTGTGTGTCTATAAATTTTTGATAGTGATTCAAATGGGCATAGTGAATTAATTGAATATGAAAGAACATATTGCATGTACACCACTAATAAATTTGAGTTATGGGAGTATTATTTACACTTTAGATGTCCCTATGGGGATTTAAGATTGGATCTCCATAATGAGAACTCAATGCTTTATGGGAGTATTATTTACACTTTAAATGTTCCTATGGGGATTTAAAATTGGGTCTCCATAATGAGAACTTGATCAATGCTTTTAAAAAATTAAGCCAAACCCCTTGGGAATTCTTGCCCATTGCTACATTAGAAATATAATATAATGGAATAGAAGGTTTTTAACATCCATGAGGCCAAAACCAACCTAATGGATAATTGACCTAGTCATTGTAGCTTTTTATATTGTTGATCTTTTACTATTTATTTTGATGATGAGCTTCCCTATTTTCTTAGTCTTTTCCCCTTTGCACATTTTTTATAAAGAAATCATTGCTAAAGAAAAACTCCTCGAGTAAAAATTGACGTGTAGTGGCAGTTTTTTCCTATTTCATATAAACTAGTTTCTAAATTAACATATTTAAAACTAAAAAATATTCAAGATCTTTAAAAAATATATATTCTTGAAATATATATATATATTAAAAAGTAATCTTATCTACTAAAAATAATATTTATTTATAACAATAAGATGTTAAAAAATATGTAAGAAAAATATTAAATTTTTTTGAAAAAACAAAAATATTATTTGATGTCATTGTAAAACGTTTTTTAATAATAGAAATCAAATTATAAAAAGAAGGAAAAACAATTTTTTAAAAAAAAAAATTGAATTAATACACTTCAAATTAGAAAATTCAATAAAAAGGAAAAAAAATTCAAAATAGACACCTCGAAAAGGATATCTCTCCGTGTATTTTATATATATTACTAAAATAATATATATATATGCAAGTTTAGGTATAGTTAAAGAATCATAGTAGATACATTTATACACTTGCACATCAACTAGATGTTCTAGACTATAAATTATAGTAGAACAACAAAACAAGAAAAAAATTGGCATACTTTGACTAAGTTCCAAGACCATTACTTGTTCTAGAACATGGAGAGCCAAAAAAATGAAAACTAAAAAAACAACCCAAACTTGAGACCACCATAATAATAATAAAAAAATACAAGAGCAAATCTACGTTGGAAAAAGTATGGACTTTTCATAAGGAAGAAAAAACTTCAAAAAATAAAGCAAAGATCAAACCCAATAAGGAAAGATCTATAGAGATGAAGTAGTAGGTTAATATAAAATTTCTTTTTCGCTCCAAAGCCAATAAAAGTGAGAACAATATATCACATTAAAGTGAAGCACTCACTATAAGTAATTGCAACAAACCAAAATTCCATAAAGAGCATATCCTCTACATCTCTTCCAAATGAGATCTTCTACCATTATTTGTTTCCAATATAAGAAGAGTTCTAAATTTGACTATATTATCATCTTCATTCATTCTTACTATGTATTAAGTGTACATATTCTGTGACCATGCATTAGAAGAGGAATCATAAACACTTTAAGCTCATCTCTAGTACAATACAAGACTATAAATTCAAACCAAAAAAATAATAAATTAAATAAAGGTACCCATCATTTCCTAATTGTTGCTTTTACAATTTACTATGTTCTATTTTATTAACCATCTAAATTCCAAAAGAAATCAATATATCAAGTAATGCACATCACTCATTAAAACTATTTAGATGGACAAATATTTGAATAATAGAAACCTAACTTTGTACACATTTCCCAATGCATGGATTTGATTCTCTCCATAACTTATACTCTACTAATAGTCCTTTGATTGCCAAAGATGCATGACCTACCACAATTATTGATCAGCAAGTAGTTTTCCAAGAAGACAAATTTTAAGGCAGAGGCAAGTGGCCCTAAATGACCATGGCTAAGGATGAATGTGAAGGGAATTGATAGACATGATGTTTTGGAAGGTCCCATATCTTTGCAAATAGTGTTTGAAATTGTTTTATGAGGCAATTTTATGTATCCATTACTACTTTATTCTCAATGAAACAGTTTTCATTTACTATTAAGCTGTTCATAGCTTTTAATCAACTCATATGACCGAACAATTCAACTTGAGTCTTGACAAAATAGTATAATATGCATTGGATCTGGGGCCATACTTGGCAAAAGCCTCAGAATAATACTAAACCAACAATACCTGTAGGCAATGACATGAGCCCATGTTTCGAGCCAAAAAAACAATAATATCCAGCTATAAAATTTGGACTTGGCATATGCTGAATGCTGAGTATTTTGTGGCATTTTATATGCTGGCAAACAGAAATGATTATTTTGATCAGTCCATAACATCTTATCAAGATTCAATAGTTAAGCATGTTCTAATAATTATAATAATATTTGTTGAGTTAATGTCTAATATTTTTAATAGTATAGTATTAATAGTTGTGATTTTAAAGTTGTTAATGTTGATCATGAATACTTATAATTGAATGAAATGTATTCTTTAAATCTAAAAAGCAACAAATCATGTGATACCGCATTGTTGCACTAATAAGATACGACTTAATGCACAACTACTGGTCTACCTTTTTTATTGGATCTTTTTGGACACCTCAACAAAAAAACATATTGATGCAGCATCATATTTGATGACGTGGATCTCAAACCTTAGTTATAAACATGGACCTTGCCAAATAAGCTGTTGTAAAAAATTAAGAGTGATTTGAAATCATGTAAGATTTTGAAACACACAAAATTAAGATACTCAACTATTAGATTCTCCCCTATTATCCTAATAACTATCCTTAAACAGAAACAAGATATCAACATATATTTTACAAATAGATATTGTTGGATGGATCAGTCACTCAGACACAAAAATCCCTTTGCTCTATCCTTTGATAGTTGTCCATGCCCTTTGATAGTTGTCCATTTTGGCACAGGTAAGCAAGATGGTGGCACAAGTACTGAGTTTAGGTTTCTGCAATTTGGTTTTATTCAAGTATGTATTCTTTTCAGATTCTGTAGCCTTGCTTGAATTGAATGATTAATTTTCATGGTTTCTGTAAACATGCAACTGTTTTTTATTACTTATTGCCCTATGTCCTTGAAAGTAAAGGAGTGACAAATTGTTACTTTTTTTGTTTTTGGTATTTTTATTTAATCTTGTGTATTATTGACTTCTTATAGTTGCGTAGACTGGAGGATACCTAAATGATCTAAAAACATAAGGAAAGAATTGAAGAAACTTGCAGATGCTCCTCCTGAAGGCATTCAGGTTGTACTGAATGATGACAATTTGTCAGCAATATTTGTAGACATTATAATTGAGTTTTGTAAGATTGTGTGCTCCAACATCATCACGTATTTGATGCTTCACGTTCAAGATATATTCATCACCTTTACTATAATTATTTACATGGCACAAAGTTTGCTTATTTACTAAGAATTTCATTAAACAACTATGGTGGTTATGATATTTTAAGGGAACATGTTTTTTTTCATGATCCATGTTAGGCTATGCATGGTTAATCATTTTAGAACTCAGGAGTTGATGTATTTTGTAATATCTAAATTGTAGGAGTTTGTCTCGGTATCGGAGTTGGCTTGGGCCATGGGTTTGCTCCCCATAGGTCTCAGGTTCAACCTCCTACTCTCACAGTTGACCAATGGGCCTGTATGTGGGCTATGGCGTCTACTCGCAGGGGGCAGTCTCACCCCAACTAGGACTTTGGGATAAGATTTTGTTTTGGAATTTTAGATAATCATTATTCAGTTTTAGCTTGAATTAAAATTTAGGGTGACTTTTAAGATGTAAATTTGTACATTTTTTTCTAAATATTTTCAAAATGGTTTATGAATGTGTTGTTAATAATTTGATTTTACACATGCTAATTGTATTTATTTTATGATTCAAATCTATGCTTTGAGTATTAAACACTTAAAATTGACCACCATCATTTGGTCAATTTTATCATATTTTTGTCTAATTCTCTATCATCTATGTTAATTAAATAATGACCTATTATTTAATTGATATTCTCTAGTTTTCTTCTAATTCCTTTAAAGTTCTAAGGTAATTTATTTATTTAATCTACCTATCCTAGACTATGGTACATGCCATTAATCTATTAATTTAAATAAATAGCCCTATTTATTTAATTTAATTTCTATAATCATTTTCCCCTTTTCCTCTAAGTATGAATTAAATTCAATTATTTAATCCCTCCCTTTTCTCTCTCCTAGTCTATCCTCCAACTTTTCTTATTATTCCCTAATCCCATCGTAATCACCCACTAACTATGTGCACACACTTAATCCTTGATTAAGAGGTGTCATGTCTTCCATCATCTCCACTTGTCTTAATCCATCCTCTAATCTAATTCTAATCCTCCTTTAATCACTTGCACATTCCTAATCTTATGATTAAGGAAGCCCGATCAACTTTTTTCTATTTACTACATACCCACTAGTTCTCTACGTCTTAAGGTTTTCCCCTTTTGGGAAAGGAACCCCACATGGATCCTTGTCTCAAAAGTACACCTAAGGAATTTAATATTATTTTATTCCCTTCTATCCCATACTTTTGGAATGAAGGATACGGAAGGCCTTTATGACAAATATCTTCCTCATCCCCCAAGGTACTTCCTAAGGTACCATCTCTCTCAATCCCTCCCATTGTGCCACTTGGCACAATCTTGTGGCTTGAGAGATAATCTCTCATCTCCACCATTGATCCTCATCAAGCAATCTCAACCCTCCATCCATTTTCACCCAAATTAAAGACCCAACACTTAGCCATTTTTATGATATCATATAAATTTAAGTAATTTAGCATCATTATGCTACCAAATTTTTGTGAGTGTACACTTCAAATCAAACATCCTAGGAAAATCTAGTCAACGAAGGGTTCAACATACTTTGTTTTCATCTGATTTCATGTTGGTTTGACCTCCTTTTTCCAAGTACCTTGAATGTTTTGTTTGATCATCATGTTATTTGGTTTTTAGTGTTTAAATAATTCACATTAACATGATTTTCTTGCACACTTAGTGGGACCCACGTCACGGGTTGAACTAATTAAATTTCAGTTGTTTTAGTGTTTTTATGTTTCCAAGTTTTGGATGGTTATGTTAGCACCTACAAATTTGAATGAGTTAATAATGTTTTATATTGTCCTCTTTGTGCTCCCCATCATTTTTGGCTAATTTGAGAAATTTCATTGTTGTATCATGCTCAAGTCCCTCAAGGTTGTTGTAGTACGTATTTTGCAGAGTATCCAAAAATTAGTCTTTTCCCCCCTTCTTTTTTTCCTTCATGTCCTTTCAAGGATTTGAGCCCCAAACGAACATTTGGACTAGGTCCAAATGTCCATGTTCATCCCTGATATCCCTTTCTTCTTTTTTCATCTTTGTTCAGTCAGAGTTTCAGGTCCTGAATAGACACTTCCAGACTAAGGTCTATAATGTCTGCCCTCAACTCCCAACCCTGCTCCCCCCATTCCTTCTTCTATCAAATTGGGACTTCAAGTTCTGATTGAACATTTGAACTAAGTCCAAGTTCACTTTCTGCCCTCATGCTCTTCATTTATTTCTTTTCTCAAACCTATAGGGACTTCAAGTCCTGATTGAACTTTCAAACCCAAGTCTAAAAGGTCCAAATACTTTCTAAATCCCCACCCCCACTTTTTTCCTTCACACTCTATGAAATTTTGTGTTTTTACCATTATTTTTGCAACAACTTTCTCAACTACCAAATTTGATTCTTGGGGCTATAGGGATGATCTTAAACACATTTTTCAACAATTCCAAGTGGGACAAAATGGCTCCCATATTTCTTTATTATTCTCAGGTCCCCTTTATATAAAAGACCCAATCTTGGTCATGTTTTGTTGATGATCTCATGGGGGTTTTGTTCCACTTTTGTGTGCTCATTAATGTGGAGGCATGGCATGGGTGTTGGGACTTGTGTGGCATGATTTCTTCTTGGATTTGTGTTTCATATGTCTGCATGTGATTTGCTATGGTTTCAGACCCTATCCTTGGCCCTTCTTCCTTCACAACCTACAGAGGTATAAATTGCATTTTGTGTTCATTATAAAGGGTTAGAGGGTTTTGTTCAAGTTTTGAACTATAGGGAGAAGCAATTGCACAGCCAGCACAAGAAAGTATTCATTGTAAATCCTAGATTTCAACTTCTAGTTCTGGTATAGCTATTTTGTATTGTAATGATCTGGGTTTGATCCCATACTTGTAATAACATTTACAAATATTGAATATTGTGTGATTAAAGGTAGAATCAACCAAGTAGCAAAGTGACTCCTTATGTATGATATAAATTTCTAGATGTATAATTGATCAATTTTTGAGTTAGAAGTTTGTAAATCTATGCAAATCTTTTGCATAGCATCTTTTCAATATAACAAAGGAAATGTGTGGGTATGCTCAAGGATTACTAAGTAGAGAATCTTAATAAATTATACAACTATCTATTGTGTTTCTAAATGAGTGTGTAGAGCCAAACTTTTTCTTTCATTTTGAAAGGGATAGTCTTTTGTGGTGACTTGATTAAGTCATTGTCTTGTTCCAGTTATTGGTTCTTTGGTTAAATCTCACAAAGGGTCATTACATGTTATCCTTCATGGATGAATTCTCAAGATATAATAAAATATTTATTATGGTGGAAGACCAACATAAAAACACCTTCACAACCCCATGGGGTACATTATGTTATCAAGTCATACTTTTTGGCTTGAAGAATAATGGTGTTACATATCAAAGAGTGATAAATGTTATATTTCATGACATCGTCCATATTATCATGGCATATTATGTTGACAACTTGTTAGGTAAATACAAGACAAGATAAGAACATCCACTATTCTCAAATACATCTTTTATCAATTGAGACTCAATCCCAAGAAGTGTTTGTTTGGAGTTACATCAGGTAAACTCCTAGGCTTCATTGTATCTAGGCCTAGGCATCAAGGTTATTCCTTCAAATTTCAAAGCAATCATGGATATGCCTCCTCCTAGAACACTCAAATAGTTGAGAGGTCTTCAAGGGAAGTTACAATCTATCAGAAGGTTCATTGATCAACTTCCTAATAAATTTTAACCTTTTAACCACTTTCTATACAAAGATATAACATTCAAATGAGATTTCTCTTGTCAGCAATGTTTTGATAAAATAAAGGAATATCTAGCCAATCCACTTGTTCTCATGCTTCCAATCCCAAGGAAACCTCTATTATTATACATATCATCTACCTCAGTTGCATTAAGGGCACTCCTTGCTCAACACGATGAGAATAGAAAAGAGAAAGCAATGTATTTTATTAGCTGCACTCTAGTTGAAAACGAGCACGACTACACCCCCATGGAAAAGG
>VDFB02136056.1:25590-42256 GCA_007258455.2 Sequoia sempervirens
TTGTCATAGTCATCAGAGATGTTTATAGGCTATCCCTCTCTACAGTCATAAAGGCCAAGTCGCCTTGCATCTAGAATATACTTTGTTTTGGTGTTATCATCCCACTTTCTATAGTGGTCACCCTCAGCTCTAGCTCACTCTTATTCCTATGTCCTCCCTTTTCCTGTGGTGATGGTGTCTCTATCAACATGTCTTCCAACTCCAACATCTCTAAAAATCTTAGGATCTCTCCCTCTACATTCATATCCTCTAAGATTGATGATCCTAAACTATTGCTACCATTGTTGTTGGGGGTGACCTCCTCCTCTACTATCTCCTCCTCTATGATATCCTCTCCATCACCTCCCCCATCTCCTCCTCCCTCTCTTATAGATCTCCCACAACCTCTCCCCCACCTTGCTCATCGATTCGTTGCTCACTTGATCCTTTGGGCCTCCTCCACTGTCGCATGCATCCTACCCACTAATTTTGCACATAGGATTTGGGTAAGTTATGTTGGCCCATGCCTATTCCACCAAGAATTTTACTTCTCAATGACCTCGAGGTCATCAACACCCTTCGTGCATGTTCCACATAACCTACTCTAGTCATCTCCACAACTCTAATAATATCTTGTAGGCTATCTATGCCCCCCACTCTACCACCTCCTTGCTCAACTAAGTAAACGCATGTGGTCCCTTGGTCAAGTCTTGTCTCACACTGAATTGGTGAGTAACCTTATTCGATCAGTATCACTCGATGAAGTAGGGATATCTATTGATGATGTTGCGATCCATAAACATGTATTGCTCATACTGCATGTCCTCTTGTCATCACCCCTCCCCCAAAATGGCCTCCACACTAAATCACCCTCCAAATCATCTAACACTCTCCTCTAGTACAACATATTGTGGACCTTGTGGTATCTTAGCCCTCCCCGGTAGTTGAACACCACTAGCTCATCTATGTCCCTTTCCTTTGTCACGCCCATTGGCCATGTAATAATTATGTACTACCACACCCATGTCTGTAGGAGTGTGATATGTGTCATACTTTTCCCACCCATGTAGCATATATCATGTGAAGATCCATGTACAAGTGCATCAAGATGTGTGGTCCTTAGGCATATCTCTTTTGTGGCTCCACCATCTCCATGATGCACTCCCCCAAGGTCAAAGTGAAGAAATTTCCAGTTTTATAATGAATTATTACCGCGCTCACTAACTTGTATAGGTATACTGCCATACCTGACACTAGCTATGGATGTCCTCTGAAAAAACTTCTATAAAATTGATGGCACCACCACACTCATTCTCTACACTTGTGGGCTATTAATGGGAACCTACAGGATCCTCATACATCGTCAAGTGTAATTGTCATATCTCTCATGGGGAGATGAAAAATTCTAGTCTCCAACCTCCACTACTCCGCCAAGGCTATATCAATAGCAAGTGATGCACTTGAATCATTGGCATATGAACCAGGTATGCTAGATTGCATATTTCTAGTAAGGCCTAGTTGACGTCTTGAAACTATGTTGCTAGCAATAGTGATATAGTCATCCTCTCTTGCATCTTCATAGTCACAAATCTATGCATTAATTCCCAAATCACATGTCAGTATTTCTATTCTAGCTAAAAATGTTGTCTTCTAGGTAATTTTTATCTATCTGCATGTCCTTGATGGATTCACCCCTTAACATGGTGCATTCGCCCTTCTATTTCTTATTTACCCATTTATAGGGAACATTCACCCTTTTCCTTGAACATTCACCTTTTGGAATATTCACATCCCCCTTTGGTAAATTAACCCTTTTCATGTGTATTTGCCTCTTTGTTGGTGAATTTTCTCATTTGTGGGTGGATTTTCCCATCCAAGTGGAAAATTCATCTTTATTTTAGTGGATTCACCTTTTTTCGACAAATTTTCCTCCCTTTTGGTGTGTTTTCCCATTTGTGGTGAATTCACCTCATTTTTGGTGAATTCACCCTAGAAATGGTACATTCACCTTTTTGGAATGCATTTGTCCTTCTGCCCCCCCCATTCACCCATTCATGCATAGATTTGCTTAATCAAGTTGGGTGAATCTGCCACACGTGATTTCCCCTAGCATTAAATGCAAAAAAAACTCCCACCCTAAGAGAGGTTTGGACTTACGTACCTAGCCACCCCATCCTCCTCATTGCCCTACTACTCTCACTTGGTCTACATGGTTTTTTGTTGCTAGTACATTTTTCATCACGCGAATTGCTCCTCTAATCGCCTCTTCACCAAATTACTATTTGTTTAGGTTAAAATGCATAGTAATTTCCCTCCTAATCACTATTTATAGTGGTTTAATTATTATTTCTTCTCCTATTTCTTCATCCTAATTCTATTTCCTTTTGTTCTTTCATCGTTGATCCTCATTTTTCCTCTTGAATACATTTTTTTGGTTATTTTCAGCTTTTGCGAGGTTGCCCAAGCCCCTTTTATTCCCATCCACCCTCTTGAGGGGGAATCATCTATCCCTATCATTTTTTTCTATCTTCTCTACACTAGGGAATCTTTTCATCTAGTCATTTCTTCATTTCGGCTATATTTTATTTTTCTTCAAAATATCACTATTCTAATGTTATTTCAAAGAGGAGAAAAATGTAGACACCTAAAATTGACCACTACTGTTTGATCAATTTTAACATATTTTTGTCTAATTTCTTATTGTCTATGTTAATTAAATAATGACATATTATTTAATTAATATTATCTAGTTTTCTTCTAATTCCTCCTAAAGTCCTAAGGTGATTAATTTATTTAATCTACCTATCCTAGCCTATGGTATTCCATTCATCTACTAAATTAAATAAATATCCCCATTTATTTACTTTAATTCCTAAAATCCCTTTTCCCATTTTTCTTTAAATAGGAATTAAACTCAATTATTTAATTCCTCCTTTTTCTCTCTCCTAGTCCCATCCTCCAACTTTTTTTATTATTCCTTAATCTCATCTTGATCATCCCACTAACTATATGCACACACTTAATCCTTGATTAAGAGGTGTCACATCCTCAATCATATCCACTTATTTTAATCCATCCTCTAATCTAAT
Organism: Sequoia sempervirens; assembly: GCA_007258455.2. Taxonomy (NCBI): domain Eukaryota; kingdom Viridiplantae; phylum Streptophyta; class Pinopsida; order Cupressales; family Cupressaceae; genus Sequoia; species Sequoia sempervirens. Next base: position 28,659 of record VDFB02136056.1, read on the forward strand.
CCTAATCCCCCTTTAATCACTTGCACATTCCTAATCTTATGATTAGGGAATGGGTCAACTTATTTCCATTACTACCTACCCACTATGTCCTCTAAGTCTTAAAGACTTTCCCCTTTTGAGAAAGGAACCTCACATGGGTCAATGTCACAAAAGTACACCTAAGGAATTTAAAATTCCTTTATTCCCTTCTATCTCATACCTTGGAAATGTAGGACAAAGAAGGCCTTTATGAAAAAAATCCTCCTCATCTCCCAAGGTACTTCCTAAGGTACCATCTCTCTCTCAAGCCCTCCCATTGTGCCACTTGGCACAATCTTGTGGCTTGAGAGATCATATTTCATCTCCACCATTGATCCTCTTCAAACAATCTCAACTCTCAATCCATTTTCACCCAACTCATAAAAGCCAACACAACCATTTTTATGATGTCATGCAACTTTGAGCAATTGAGTGTCATTATACTACCGAATTTTCATAGAAAATATTTTGGAAAATTTAGTCAATGAGAGGTTTGATATACTTCATTTTCATTCGATTTCATGTTGGTTTAACCTCCTTATGTCTTATCTTGAGTGTTTTGTTTGATCTTTGTGTTGTTTGGCTTTTAGTGTTTAAATCATTCACATTGACACAATTTTCTTGCACAGACTTTGCACTTCCAATGGCTAAGACATTGTCTTCTTACCTTGCAGGTATCAAAACACCCATATAGTTTTAGTAGTAATTCTTGGTCAAAAAATAGAGTGTATGGGTTATGTTAAATATTTGTAAAAATTTGAAAGTGTGAAACAAAATTAAATTGTGCAATCCACCAATTATAATTAGACAATGTTAATTTCATAAGGAAGATTCCATCAAAATTATGCAGGAGCCTCTTTTATCTAAAGGATGTGAGGATTCAAAAGCTTTTGTGGTAAGATCTAAGGTCCACTTATAGGAGTTTGTTAATTGTAGGGAAGTTTGGGGTTTTTGTGCTTCTAGCCAATTCCCCTATCAACTTCATCCAAATTTGAGGTTTTGTTGAACCTCTACAAAGGTTAGTAAAAAAATTGTACTGTTTTGGCTTTCAATTTTGTATTTCTTTGTATTGTTGTTGAAAACCATGAACATAATTTTGGAGATTAAAGTCATGATTCATTATTCATGGATCATAAATAATCTTGTTCAACAAAAAACAAAGACCCTAACAATATAATTTAGGGCTCATGTAGAAATTTTTAATTGGGCCTTATGCAAAGGGTTTTGGTTCAACTTTAGATTCTTCTAAAATCTTAAATAAAATTGAACTACGTTGTCAACAAGTGCACTATACAAGTTATTTGATGAGTGGAACACTCTAATGAGCCTCCACAACTTAAAGACCACCAAGGTGCTACTCCTATTCCTGTTAATTTTTGTTTTGGTGTTTTGTTTTTTGCTCTTTCTTGTGCTAAATTGGTGCAAGTTGCTATTGTTTATCTATTGAACTCTAATATTTTGTTGTTTCTGTAACTTGTTGGATGTGGGGCCCTTTTCCCACCTTATTTTATCAAAAATAAATTCAGTATACCATTAAGAAAATTGTGTAGTGGCATTTGATGTAATGAATCAACTTCAAATCTTAGGTAATTCTTTATACACAATTTAACTTTATCTTGAGTTATTATTTAATTTATTTTTAGAGTGTTTAATACTGTGTTTGCTGCAAGTTATGATCCTTTGGTACAAGGCTTATGAGGTGTTGTTAGGAGATACCTTTCAAAACACAGTAGACATATGTGGTTTGTTTTTTATTAAGGTTAAAAGGGATTTTGAAAGGCTTCAGACCCTTGTACAAGTAGTAAGAGAAGGCAATAAAGTTCAATAAACCAACAAAGGGCAACTACCAAACATCAGTAATAAAACAACTACGCAACAACAAAAATCAGCTAATAACTAATAAGTAATACAATACCCAGCAAACGATCAGCCCAAAGTCAAGGTAGTTTGAAGTCAAATTGTTCAAAAGATCTTTGATTAACCAAAACCATTTTATCCTTGATGTTAAAATCCTTCTTCACAAGTCTTCTTTTTTGAAAGAACTAAAAATGCCCAAAAGACTACATGCCATCCCAACTCTCAACCCCAAAGCCTTTCTTTCTACCTCCATTTTCTGCATCCTCATTGGTGATGTTGCAATCATTATCAACAATTGGCTCTTGTTCCTCAGACAAATAGCATCGGCATGGCCCACTTTGAAGCAATTATGACAAATAACTGATGAGTTTTTTAATTCAATCTGCTGGACCCAGTTATCAGCTTGGATGATAAGATAATCCATAAAAAAAGTACAAGAAGACATGGTTTGTTGGCTGCATATTTGGTGAAATTTTTACAATCTACCTAATTAGAATCTGATTGCTGTACTTTCTATGGTTGTATTTCATTTGTACGTTTTTTTATTCTTTACCTATACATGCCAGTGAAACATTATCTGTTCCAGCACTATTCCAGCTATTATGGGAGATGAAACAAACCAACTTCATAGCATTTTCAGGTTCGTACAATTTTCCTGTCAAACTTTTGTGCAGTTATTTAACGATGTTGCCTTAAAGAAAAACTAATCCAAGAAAAAACCCATGTACCTAGATATTGATTGGTGCACTTTCCTTTCATTTCCCATCTGAGATAGCTTTGCACTGTTCACAATGGTTTTATTCTCTCCTTACCATTGTCTTTTTGTGCACAAATGTATGTGGATGTCTATTAACATTTCATTTCTACTCACTATTAACCTTTGCATGCTCAGACATTTATTTCCCATGGCCATCAGTAAGTCTGTTTCTTGCCATTGCATATGTCTGATTGGGATATCACCATGCCACACAGTATATCACTTTCATGCCCCTTGTACAGTCACAAACTGAAATATTTAATCAAGAAATGGTTTCCTACATTATCACAAAGGATGGACTTTCAGCAGTATAAGAAACTTGCAGGAAATTATGTACCCATCAGTATATAACTATAAAACTATCAAAATATGTGTGTGAACACCTACAACATTGGAATATCTGCATGCTCATCGTCAATACCTATACAGAGATATTTCCTCTAGGCAATAAATACATCAGAGACACTTTCTGATATCTCCAAATATATCAAAAAGAAAATTTCTCTGTTGTTCCAATGTGATGGTAAAATTATATATGTAACAATTGGATTCCCTAAAATATAAGATGAGAAGGTAGGTATACCCAAGATATTACCAAACATTTTCTAAAATACATTAGTGTTCAATTAATAAGTTAATTAATATAAAAGTTATTTTTTTATATTAATTAATTAAATGTCATTTATAATATATTTACATTATAAAATCTATATTTTATAATAAATCTTTATTTAAATATTATTTAGAATCATTAATGTTTTTGATATAAAAAGCAGCAAAAAACAAGGGTGTTGTCCCATCAATACAAGGCAACAAGGGTCATCTAGAGTAAGCACATTAACAGCGCAGTGACAGCAGAGAGAACTAAGTCATCACCCACAACAAATCATATCAAAAAGCAAAAAGCAACAGTAACCATAGGATAAACAGAGTCCTTCATGCAAGCATGAAACAAACCAGATAAGTCCAAAGACCCCCAGGGGTCAAACTAGTTAAACAGCATTAACATACAAAAATTCATAGATAAAAACAAGAAAAAAAGACCCAAAGGCCTAATTCTTTTCCTCTCTGCAAGGTTTATCCTGAATAGCAGTCGCCCAATCCATCGTGAGGAACTCGAGCAGCTCCTTGAAACCAGCATCATCTTCACCATTGTTCGCGGACTTGTCCTTCTGCAACAAGCATAGACTGGTAGCCGACCTATGCATGACCCTCAAGGCAAAGTGAGACACCTTCTGAACCTTTTTTTCCAGCCTCTCCAATCTCCCTTTCAGCTTGCCCACTTCTTCCCAAGCTTGCTCTTTTTCATTGTGATCTTCCTGCAAGGGGGCTTTTCCCTTATCCACATTGGAAGACCGGGGGTTAATTTCCATCACATTGGCACTGGAAGGGCCCTTCTTCAAGCTTTCAGACACATGGGATGCACTGCTCACTGACACAGACTGGCCTTCCCCACCCGCCACCTTTTCCTCCTGGCTTTCACTATCACTCCCATTATCATTATATGAATCTAAAGCCTCCTTAAGACTTCCCACCTTGTCCTGCTTAAGAACCAGTCTATGAGATCGACGGGGGGTGTTAGCTTCTTTAGTGATCTCGATGTCGGAATCAATTTGATGGAGGCAGAATTTAGTTTTCTTAGAGGCTTTAGCCTTAGGTCGCGGGGTAGGGGCAAGATGCTTTTTTTCCTTACCCGTATCCCCCGAGCCCTTGGCAGGGGACGTGCCATGGGGAAGGGCTTTCAAGGCAGGATTTTTTAGGCATTTTTTCTTACTAACATTAATGTTAAACATGGTCTCCCTAGTAAATATTATGCTAGCTAACAATTTATAACACAAAATTTACAAGAAACCGTCAAGTAGTTTTGCAATACAATGAGTACCAAATCATGGGTCATGACCCTTCATATCCCACACGTCTTCTCATGTGTTACATATGACCCCTCGCCCTATACACGAATCATTATGTTCCACAAGTGAATCTAAACACCCATGTGTGATATTTTAATATCCTCCAAGAATCTCTTCACATTTTAAGGCTTCATCATGTGGTTTTCTTTGTCTTATTTAGACCCATGCACCCAAAGTGACTCTTCACCTTCCAAAGATATGTGTTTCTTTCTTTTATTCATGTGACCCCTAATGAAATCAATTTCCTAATGTTACATACAAATTACATAAGCATCTAGCATATATTTAACCAACTGTAGTGTGCCACCCTATATGGACCACAACTTGCAATGGCATTAAATGTTTTATGCAAAGTGTGTAACACCCTTTTCCCAACAAGAAAAATAAGTGTAAAAAGAAAATAATTCCACAAAAGATAAAGGATGAAATTGAGAATAATGCCTTATAAATTTATGAGGATGGAATGATTTGACTTTTAGGCTTAGAAGTTCCCTTGAGTGCAAATATGGATTTTCCTAAATCTTAACAAATCAAAACAAGTCAAGAAAGAGAAATCACCTAAACATGTTATTATAACCCTTAATTTAAAACCTTTAGCAAATAGAAATTTCATTTCATCATGTGGGTGTAATGTACCCACTATGAGATCAAGAAGTCATTATGGAATACCTAAATGTTTATCCAAATATGAATGTAATTGGAAATGGCTATAAAGAGGAGGAACTCAAAGAGATAAACTAAATAACACAGGGATATACAACTCCAATGAACATACTAAATAAATTATTATTAACTCCTTGTAATCTTATTTTATATAATCAATAAATAATCTATTTACAATCATTCTCTATGTTAGAATTTGTCAAATTTATGGTTATTTAAAATATTAAATGATATATGCATGTGTAGGTATCTATGAATCTTAAGGCTAATGTACTTGCAATACAATCTAATCTTAATTATTTCAATGTAATCCAAGAGGACATAATGGTTCACCTTTGAAATTTTATCTTTGAATAAAGGACAAACATTGAGCATTAGTGAAAAGTTGTAGCAATGCTAAGTGAGAAGGAAAGAAAGATAGAGTTAGTCTCCTACAATAGGGCACCCCCTAAGGAATAAGTTTGGTGGAGAATATTAACTAAACTTAGTATAGACTAATGACAACCCAAGCAACTTAAGATTTCAAATAATAAACAAGAGAATAATGTTCTTCCATGTAATTAAAGAGACAAAAACTAGTGCAAGTGTGATCAAAATTTTGATAAATAATAATGATATAATACAAATTTTAGTCCATAGAGGTGTGTGATTTCCATGAGAAATTATATATATTTCATATTAATGCAATGACTTGATTCAAGAATATACTATAGGAATATTCTAGGATAGAAATAACTTTAACTATTTATAGGAGGGTTCTTCGTGACCATAAATCTGGTCTAACCTAGTGTGCTTACTACTATAATAATCAACAACACACTTTAGATTCCATAATGGCAATGTTGATGGAACAAAGGGAAAAGATGAATGTCTTAGAGTATAAATTGAATAACAATGATTTCAAAATGAAATTAACCTTAATCTAGTGCACCAAGACAATGAACTTGAATTTGAAGAAATGAACCTATAGCTTGTGCATGGGATATTAGACCTACATGATGAACCAAGGAATGAAATGAAGTAATGAGGAATGGAAATGATAGGTGATTTCTTCAAGCACAAAAAATGTTCTTCTTCCAAAGTACAATGAAATTGAACTAGGAAATTGCGTAGAGGCTTGGCTAATTAGTATGTAAAAGTACTTTAAGCTAAGAAATTACTCAAAGCACTAGAAGGCCCAATGGAAGCCTATTATCTTACCAAAGAAGTGACTTCTTAGTGGAATAAATTAAAAGGATAATAGAGACTTATGCATGAATATTCAACCTTGGATGTCTTTATGTCCACGTTTTCTTCTATATGTGTAGGCCAACTCAAATTTTCTACGATCAAAAGATGAAAGATTCAATATCTCAAATAAGGGGTTGTGATAGATACTCAATGCTAGGAAAATTTACACGGCAATTAAAATATGTACCCTAATAACAAAAGGATCAATATTTTTTAATATGCTAATTCATTTTGAGTCTTAATAGTAATAGGAATAAGAGTAGATATCCATAACTAACTTTGATCATAAGGGTGTTTAAGAAGACAATGAAACAAGAATAGAATTTTTAAGCCTTAACCAACTTGAGGAAAGAGGGAAAGGAAATATTGAGTTTACGTAATCCAATTTTACACATTCCACCATGAAATATGATAAATTCTTAGGAAATAAGAGTTTTTAGAATCCAAGGAAGGACATAGATAGTTCAAACTATAGAAATACCCCAAAAAATAGAACTCAATAAAAGAAGCACAAGGTTACATAGATTCATAAGGACCACAAAAGAATAAATTATAGGTCACTTGCTTCATTTGTAGAGATAACCTTTTGTAATCTAATTCCCTCAAAGGGATGATAAGAAAGTTAGTGCATTGGCAATGAGTAGTAAGCAAGAAAAACAACTCTAATTAGTTGCAACTACCTTTACATTTTATTCATGTAGCATTGGACAACTAACAAGTTGAGCATCAAGTGACACCTATAAAGTTATCAAGTGCACTTCAAAAGGAAAATGAAATGCAAATGAAGAAGGAACAAATAATGAAGCACACATGGGACATAATGTAGGAAAATAGTTTGACACATTAGGTTGAGGATGGCTTGTTGAAATTTAAACAAGAAATTATAATTTTCATAACTTAGTTTTATATTTACTAAGCTTCTTTAGGCTCATATAATTTGATCCTATGTGCTAGTTAGTTGCACAACCATAAGGCCTAATATAATTATTAATATAATTTTGGAAATTAAATGTACCTTCTGTGCGAACCCCAACCTAGGTACCTGCAAAACAAAGAGAATAAACGCCTCAAGTTAGATATTGCAAGTCTAAACAAGGATTCCCCATGAAATCCATTTACAACTTCAAACTAGGAAAGAAAATAACAAAGAACACAATGCAAATGACAAAAACAAGATAAAATCCTAATTAGATGTGCAAACTCATGATCCCATGGGAGAATTGGTGCCAATTTGATGTGAAAATTGGCCCTTTCCCAATTCCTATGATGAAAGTTTCGAATGTTGAAGAGATTAATCCACTTTTTTTATGAAAAATGAAGAACTCCAAGCCAAAAATCTACAAAACCTAGTTATGAATTAATGATAAAAGATGGAATTCAAGAGATATTTGAGCATGGTAACTTTGCTTGGATTGTGGATGATGAAATGAGAATATGAGCTCTTTATTTATAGAATGCCAAGATGGTTGAATGCCCAAATTTGAGCAATGTGGGACTAACATTCATCCAATGGCATGATGCCACTTGTCAATCCATGAATGGATGGAGGATGTGCAAGATTTGGGGTTTGTGCCAATAAATGTCAATATTTGAAATTCAAATTTGTTGAAATGACATGTAAGAGGGAAGGGAAAATGCAATAAATGCCACTTGGCTCAAGGAAAACGACATGTAAGATGAATTTATTGCCTTGTTGGATATATATGTTGACTTGGAATTTTTGAATTCAAATTGAGAGAATATTCCAAAAGATTCCATGTGAGAAAAATAGGGATTTAATAAATGAATTAAATCTATTTTCATGTGCAAATTGCATTATCTAGAGGATGGGACATCATATGAGATTAAATTAATTAAGGGTTAATTAATTTAATGAGAGAGGTTAGATGATGTGACCTATTTGACTCAAATTAATGGGTTTATTTAAATTAAATAAGAGAGGAATATGACAAGAGATTAATTAAATAAGGATTTTGATTTATTTAATTAAAAGAGATGGTGTTAGATTAAATCAAATAAGCTTTTAATTTATTTAATTTAATGGATAGACTTTACAGATTTAATCAAATAATTTGATTATTTAATTAAATAGGGATAATTAGATTAGAAGGATTGATTTAATTAACAAAAGGAACCGACTTAATTAGATAAAATGATTTATTCAATTAAGGGATGAAAATTGATGAATTTAATCAGCGAGGAAGATTCGATTAAATGGTTAGATCGAGGGATGATTCAGGAAGAAATGATGTTAGTAAGTCGAGATCAGATGCACTATGTCAATCAGTATATTTTACGTGTCTACATTTTGCCCCTCTTTGAAGCAATGCACTCATTGCGTTGGTTCAAAGAATAAACAATCTCAATCAAAGCTAAAAATTTTTGATATTTAAAAACTTGCCCCACTGTTGCATGGCGGGAGAAAACATGCCATTATAATGCCCCCTCAAGAGATCGGACGAAAATTTTAATTTTTTGGGTGATCTTGCAAAAAAAGATGACAAAGTACCCGACAAGTTCTAAAGGGGTCTGGGAGGCTAAAAACATGTCTAAACGCAATAAAATGATGAAAAGCAAGCCTCAAACGGACAAAAACAGGTTCGGGGGTCCAAAACCCTAGCAGGACAGACAATGAGGGTTAAAAAACCCTAATTTTTAGGCTTAAAAGGGGCCCGAGGGGTCACTTTCAAATCATTTTTACACACCTCCGCTAGCAAACTTTGAGATTCGAGCTCTGACCCTTCGGCGATATGGCGCAACGACAGCTTCCTCTACACATATCGAACCGAGTTCGGGCCTACTAGCAGCCACCTGGCATAGGGGCACTGGTATATGACCCTTACTGAAGCTTTTTGTTTTCATTTAATGCATTAATTACTCCTTAAAAAGATGAGCTCGCCTCCAGCGGCGCTATATAGTGCCGCTCGGCATTTAAAGTACGCTGCACTAGGCCATTTTGCGCCACAATGGTGCTATTTACCGCCGCAGCAGTGCAGTTATGAGTTTAGAAACTCCGACATTGGGCTCGGGTTCGGCGGGCCGGTTTGGAAAAAGTATGCCACGGCGACACCCTTTTCATGCAAACTGCAACACTTGGGGTTAAAGTGCACCGCGGCGGTGCATTTTTTCTCTTTTTGGGCTCAAGCGTCAGAGTTTGAGAAAACTCAAACTACGACGCTAGAGACGAGTTTGGAGTGTTAGACTAGGAATTTTTGAAAAAAATTTAACACGGTGACTTTCCTTGATGCAGGATGGGCTGAGGGAGCTCTACTCTCAGAAGCATCGGTCGCGGGATTTGGCTAGTGTCCTACAGGACCTGAGCGACAGAGACCAGGATCGACTGGAAGTCGCAGGATTATAGCACATTGCATATGCAGTGCCAGTGAGCACACACCTAGGGATGCTATCAGCGCTGGCTGAGAGGTGGCATAGCGAGACATCATCGTTTCATCTCCCCACCAGCGAGGCCACTGTCACCTTGGAGGACGTTTGGCGCATTCTACGATTTCCTATTCATGGTCGATGGGTGATCTATGACGTGGATGAGGGATGCGAGTGATGCACCAGAGTCCTCACCACACGGGACATTATTTACTACGAGAGGCAGATTGAGCTCGAGCAGTACAAGGTTATCGCACCTCCCTTCCGTTGGGTAGTTGCAGTGATTATTTCAAGTTTGGTTGCCCCAGATAGACGAGGGCGATACTTCAGTCCCGGCTGGGGTTATTGCTGGGAGCGGATGGTTCGGGATAGGCCAGTTCGCTTCGCATGGGGACATGTCCTTCTAGCCTCACTCTACAGAGATTTACATGAGTATGTTTATATGGATGGCAAAGTGTTGGGGGCTGGAGTGACTTTACTTCATGTTTGGGCATGGGAGCACATTTTTGTGTTGCGTCCCCACGTCGTTCCAATTCCGATGGGTGCAGAGGATGCCCTGGTGGCATGATACAGAGGCGATGTGTCCTTCACACACACTGGCAAGCATGGGATCCCCTACTAGAGACAGGTCCTAGATGAGATGCTTGTTTTTACTTGGCGCCCATACCTTGGTCGGCCCGAATGGGCCAACGATGCCACCCAGCTCTTTTACTGCCACCAAGATCAATATATGCAGGGGCAGGAGAACACAATGATCGAGCGATACCTGCCTGGGCGCGTACAGCGTACAAGGATCAGCCTGATGATGGTTATGTAGTCATCTTTGCACATAGCATGACACAAATAGCATGGGGGCACAGTATTCCTACCTCTGAGGCAGTTAGTAGCTCGACCGTGGGATTATGATCAGGGCTTGGCAGATCCAGGGACCACTCAGGCCTACAGAGACTGGTTTAGACCTCCTCTCTGATTGACTATTCCAGGTGAGGATACAGAGGCATGCAGGGTCAAAGGCAGAGGGAGAGGACGAGGGCGAGGACCGAGGGTTGATATTCGACAGGATCCACCAAGGGTGCCCCCAGTTCCGCCAGGTCAGGGAGATGTTCACATGCAGGATCAACAGCAGGATCCGCCAATCCCACCACCACAAGCTGAGAGTGAGGATCAGGTTCATGTGCAGCCACGGGTACAGCCACAGGGACAGGAAGATGGTCAGGATGCATTGATTGCACAGCTGCAGGCCTAGATTCAGGCATTGATAGTGGAGAGAGACCAGGCGAGGGCTAAGAGAGAGCAGCTCAGAGTAGAGAAGGATCAAGCTATGTAGCAGAGACAGGCTGCAGAGCTACAGGCAGCCATTGAGCTAGGTTGCAGGCAGCAGATCGAGAGCATGATAGCCTCCTCCTCCCAAGGTACAGTTCCAGTACGATCCTATAGGGAGGCTATCCAAGAGATAGAGTACTACCGTCAGGCCTACCATGACACCATACCTAGAGCATATTGGATCCCAGAGTACTCAGAGCAGGCTAGCTAGAGACCACCAGAGGGCCACGATGACAGGGGTGAGGGCAGCATTCACAGAGATCGGGCTTGATCCTAATATTATGATGTACCTTTTGTGCCTTATGGGCTTGTTTTTGATAGCCGCAATGGGCCTTTTGTACCAATTGACATATATGTACAATGATCCAATTTATTTTTGTACTATGACAGTGACATGATTGATGATATATATGAGCCGATTTTGATGCGATGTACTGTGTACTCTTTTATGCATGGATGATTTATTTCTATATGCTTTGTAGTGATGTTTTATGGATGCATTTATTTCTAATGATGTTTATGCAATGATTATGACTAACAGATCTATATTATGTTAACCTATGATATGATGTGCATTTATCTATATGATGATTTATTTTATGCCAATGCAATATGTGAAATGGGTTTTAATAAATAAAATGATATGATCTATGGTATGTGCAATGATGTGTGGAAAATGCATATCTATGAGATGATTTATGGATGGATGTAATATGAATGTGATGGTCGTGATATGATGCTAATGCATAATAAAATTGAGATGCTTAGAATAACAAATGTTATTATCCTAAATGATGATGTATGTGATGCAATGATATGTTAATGCGAAGTGATATGCTAATGTGTAATGTGAATGTAATGTGATGAGATGATGTCATTTATGTTATGCAAGTATGTATGCCTAATGAATTAAATGCTTATATACCTATTGCTTATGATTATGCAAAAATGATTATGAAATGCTTTCGTAGATGCTATGCGATGATTTAGATGGTAATATGAAATGGTTGTGAAATGCAAATGAATGTTTATGCAATAATCGATATAATGCCATGAGATACAATGTAATGGGTGAAATTGAATGACATGGATGCACCTATTTATGAACAATGTTTATGATATCCTATTTATATGATGATAATGCAATGTGTATGTTTCCTATATGATCTATTTATGCAATATACTAATGATGCAGGATCGATGGCGATGATGGTGATGATGATCAACTGTCATAGTACCTTGTTAGCATGATCAGTAAGAAAAGAAGAAGTCATTTCAACAAGACAAAAGATGATGCAAATGCAAATGATGATGATGATGATGATGATTACTTGCCAAGGAATTGGGATTTTCAAAGGGCCAAATTTTCTTATGTTTGATAACACACGTGGTACGATGCATCAAGGTATAGAAAACCAGGATGGCGTGGTACTTAGTGTGATGGACTTTTGACTCAACAATCAAATAGGAGTATTCTTGTTCACACCTGACATACGGAAACCTTGCTAGGATGTACTTCAAAAGTTTTAGGCACCTCAGGCCAAAAACATGGAAAGGTAAACCTTTCCCTGTAATAGTCAACAAGTTACCCTAGACCTCTTCCATACATGCCTAACAAAGTGAGTATTCACTAAGGTTATATTACAAGAACGTCCAACAAGCACAGCAGACAAAAGATAATGATCATTGCCCCATTCCTATTTCTCTAAATCCTCTCTTTTGGGATATCATCGAGACATCCTTGGAATGAGCGCAAATAAGATAAGTCAAAAGATAAATCCCAAGTAAACAAACAAACTGATGCTCTCCAATACTGTTAATGGAAAGAGGGTGTGTTTTCTAAGAATGATACCCGAAACTTATTGCCAAAAGATAATACCCATTGTAGGAAGGATTCATCCTAGGACATGTTAGTGGATGGCGGCACGTCATTTCGTTTATCCAAAGTGTTCTAAGGGATGATTGATATGGGACCGATTCAGATGATGTGTTACCGATACAAAGAGGTGACCAATTTGCTTACGCACTGACTTAGATTTAAGACTTGACGTTTGGAGTTCTACTTTTAAGCTGCTAGACTTATTTCCAACTGTTTCACCAAAGGTTGAGGGTGATGATCAGTTTATTATGGGTGATGCTTATTGCAGGTGCAAGCGAAATGAGACGGATGGATTTTTTCAAATATTTGGATGTTTTTGATGTTTTGCAATGTTTTGAGGTTGTTTTTGGTATTTTTAAGATTTTACAAATGTTTTGATTTTTGATTTTTCAAATGTTTTTGGGATTTTCTAAGATTTTGACCAAGAGACTAACCTAACAACCTATCCTAGGGGTCTCGGGAGCTGATCAATAGATTAGCATTGCCTATGTTATACACGCAGAGACCACGTAGTTTGACTGACGACTTCACCAATTTACAGATGATGATATACATGATGAGATGCCAGTTTATTGTGATG
>VDFB02136057.1:0-15190 GCA_007258455.2 Sequoia sempervirens
GCAAAGTGTTGAAAAGGCAAATGGGCAGCATAAGGTTGCTCAAATTCAAAAGTGTCCCTAATGCCCTTGAGGAGGGGGTATTTATAGGATAATTTGAATTCTCTAGAGAATTCAATGGTCAAAATTGCTCCAACAAGGCTAAGATGAAGGGCTATGGTGGGTTGAGAACCCACAAGCCCTCACATCTTGACATGTGGAGGGTGAAGTGGACAAGGGGATATGAGGTGTAAGTGAGGTGTCAAGAAGGTACATGAGGTGGAAAGGACATGCACCTTGGGGAGTGAGGAGATTTCCACAAAAAGGGATTTCTTGTCCCCAAGTGGGAGTGAAAAGGACTTTTGAGGAATTTTAGAATTCCTCAAAAATCTACATGGGAAAAGGAAAGGTGGTTGGGGGGATAAATGTGAATTAAAAATTCACATTCCTAGGATGATCTAGAGGGTAAATGGTGGGCTCCAAAAAGGTGGGACTTGGTCACATGTGGAGATTGTGACAAGTCCAAGGTTCTAGAAGCCTTGAGAGAATGGAATGTGAATTAAAAATTCACATTTAAAGGAGAGGAATCTAGAGCAAATAAAATGTGAATTAAAAATTCACATAGGAAAGGGGGTTAACATCAAAAAGGAAAAATGGAAGAATTGACCAAAAAGGTGGTGCTAAATTTAGCTAATGATTTTGGTTAAGGTTGTGTAAATATTGGATTAGGCTAATTAACAGAAGATTAGAGGCAAGTGGCAAATGTAGGAGGATGTGACAAGGATAGAGAAAGTGAGGAATTTTAAATTGATTTTTAAATCAAAAATAGGAATAATGACTAAATTAAATAAATTGATGTATTTATTTAATTTATAGAAGAATAAGGTAAAAGACAAAGTATTAATTATTAAATTAAATACTTTATCGGTATGGGACAAGGGGTGTAATATTAATTTAATAGATTAATATTAATATGATAGACGGAGAGACAACAAATTTAATCGTATGGAAGTGATTAAATTTAGATGTCTACAGAGAGATTTGATGAAAATCTCACTAGAACTGATAGTGTGATTGATTGATGTTTGATTGTTTTGTTGATTTGATTGATTGATTGATGTGTTGATTGCAATGTGTTATAATGATAGGAGATGGATTTAGATAATCTTCAGTCCCGAGAGTGATTCCCATAGACTTGGGAGCTGATCCCACATCTATCATACGCCGATAGGGATATCATTGAGCGATGCAAATTATCTTCACTGATTGACATGCCTCAGATTAGGATTAATCAGGGATTGTTGACTGTGCTGGTAGAGAGGTGGCATAGTGACCACAACACTTTTCATCTGGCCACTAGAGAGATGATTGTGATGCCAAAGGATGTCTATAGGATTTTGTGGATTCCCATGATGGGTGATATTGTGACATATGACCATACCGAGTAGGGAGGTACAGATGCCTTACGTCAGATATTCCATGATGACCATATTAGTAGATATGAGATTCCTTGGCAGGAGATGTTTGAGAGATATGCCCATTTTCCTTCTGTGCTTGCAGGATTTGTTGGTGGCTTCTTATTTCTTGACAAGAGGGCAAAGGGATTGTCTGTCGGTTGGGGTCAGACATTGGAGCAGATGATCCAGTTTGGGACCCGTTTCGCTTGGGGTTCATGCATGCTCGCACAGTTATATCATGATTTGCATCAAGTAGTGTACCTTAGAGGAGCTAGTCTATCCACATGTGTGACCCTATTATAGGCGTGGGCTTGGGAGCATATTGTGGTGACACAGCTAGAGACAAATAGATTTTGACCATTTGGGAGACCCTGCGTCTATGGTTATGCAAGCCCAGTTGTCCAACATAAGCTAGGAAAATTGGAGTATTGGAGACAGGTATTGGATGACCTAGACTCAGTTACATGGTGACCATATGTGGACTGTGAGTAGTGGGTCGAGGATCATTTGGAGATGCCTTATTTTATGTTAACTAGGTATGATAGAGTTTAGGGTATACCATAGGGATTGGCCATGTATGCACAGAGACAGCAGGATGCGACTGAGTGGGGGCCTACTTTATCTTACGATGCTGCATGTGATGAGTATCATGGACTACAACCAGTGATTTGGGATTACCATCCATAGATCATTTAGGGATACATGACTGAGGAGTACTCTCAATATTTTGGGTAGCATCCCTTTCTGAGGATGTCCAAGCTTGATGAGCCAGTGCCAACACTAGAGGATGATGAGGACAGACCACCTAGACGGAGGAGAGGTAGAGGTGGTGGGGATGATGATGGAGGTGGTGATGATGGTGAGGATGATGGCGGGGATGATGGTGGGGATGACAGTGGTGGTGGTGCTCACCCAATGTTAGATGTCAGAGTGCCTTGCAGGAGGTGATCTTTAGTGGCAGCAACACAACAACAAGTATAGATATGGTTGCCTTCCCAGCAGCAACAGTCCCAGATTACAGCATTACATGCCCAGGTCCAAACCTTTCAGGGCTAGCTGACATAGGTGCAGGGACAGTTATAGACACAGACACAGTTGTTGTCATAGGTTCAGGCAAAGCTTTTACAGGCCTAGGGGTAGATACAGACTCTGACGGTCAAGAGGGATGCTGCCAGACAACAACTAGCACAGGTGTAGGGCCAGGGACAGGTATAGGGTCAGGTTGCTGCATTGACTATTGAGAGAGATGCATTGAGACAATGGGAAGAGTAGGTAGAGGCCATTACTGAGAGATTGCAGCAAGCTGCGATAGTTGTCGGGTCATCGAATTATTTTTGGGATATTTTCCGCACTGTCCAAGAGGTTGAGTTTTACATAAGCTGGTATCAAGAGGTGGTCCCTCCTGAGCTACGAGAGAGATTTATCCAATCTCGGTCTAGTAGGTCGCAGTCTCAGACAGTGAGTATGGGTGTCACACAACCATTGCCTGGAGATCAGAGAGATCCTGGTGCGGGTCCATTAGGTGCAGCGGGAGGCATCAGTTTAGGGATGCCAACACCATCTAGAGGGAGCACTACATAGCTCTAATGTTTGTTTATTGTTATTTGGACATGTATACATTGATACTCGATGAGTTACTGCCATTTTTTATGATGTATCTATTTATATTCTGATATCCTTGTACACTTGACATTATTTTGAGATATATATGTAGTGATGATGATGATTGACCTATGTGCTTATGTGTTGATCATGATGGATGCATTTAATTTCCTATTATGTATGCTATGTGATGTTTTATGTTGGTGATGTGATATGTCATGGATGCAACATGTGTTTTGATCCTATGATGATTTTATGAATGATGTCTATATGACGTATATGATGAATCTAATTATGTGAATGGAATGAGTTAATTGCTATGTTTTTTTGTACTTTTCTTATGCAGATATGTATGATGCAATAGATGAAATGGATGAATGGATGATATCATCAATGATGGATAATTCTACATGTTCTTATGGATGCATGCTATTATGATGTATGATATGCATGGTTCTTTGTGTTTTTGTATTTTCTGATGCAAATATATGGATGCATGTATGAAATGGATGAATGGAAATTTACATATGTTGGTGTTTTGTGATGAAAATGGATGAAAATGATATGATTAGTGCTTTGTTTTTGGATTTTCATAATGCAAATATATGATCTAATGACTAGATGAATGATGAAATGACATGATAATGTATGAATGATGTCCTAATGCTTATGCAACTAAAATGTGAATGATATTTTTGGTAATGTCAAATGTACTCAATCTGTTAATGATAGAAATAACATCACTCATAACATTGTACCAGCCTTGGAGAAATCTATAAATACCACTGCAACACCTAATATGAATGCAACCTAAACATGCAACTCTAACAATGCAATGGTATCATCCCAGTAATTAATTTATTGTGCTTGGTATCATCATTGAGCTTTTAAAATGTTGAAAGTGAGTACAAACATCGATGGTACATTTAGACCATGATGACCTGAGTACTACTTTCATGATGTTTGGTAGTGCAAGTTAACACAAGAATCTAGGTATAATTGAACCGAGATGACCTAAGCATTTCTTGCATAAACAAACAAGAGTTAGTCATTTTCCTATACGAATCCAGAATGTCATCAGTGATACTTTGTAGAGCACGTCCCATGATGATTCACATAGTATTAATGATCAACTCACAAACAACAGACAAAGAAAAATATTATTCTTGATCATAGCTTCTCTAGTTCTTGACATCCTTGAGTTGCTCTTGAGAAATGATAACAACAATCACAATGCAAATAGTTTGAACATTTGTGTTAAAGTGATAAAAGTGTGATTCAAAGTATTGTCACCAAAAGAAATTTGTTTTTGATGGATCTTGTTTTTGTTGGTTCAGATGATTGTTTTTGGTGAGTCTGATTAATGTTCAAAGTTGTATCCCACTTGATTGTTGTGTTTTTACCAAGTTGTCATATTGTTGTTTGTTTGTCACTTTTAAGCTCAAAGATAGATTTTCCCCCAATGAGTTCATGATTTTTCCCCAATGGAAACAAACCAATTTATTATGGATATGTACAATGATCAACAAGCCAAGGTGAGACACAACTAACACCACAAAATATGTACATGAGGCTCAAAATGAGGGATGTGGATAGTGATAGCAAAGAGCCAATGGTCAACACAAATTCCAATAGAGGAAGAAGCTATCCTATCACAAATAGCACCTATTGCCAGGTTTTCACCACTTGCTTTTATTGCACTTTTTTTTAGATTTTTCTCTTTTTTTAATTTTTTTATTGTCACCAAGATGCCAATTTTCCAAGTTTTCACTAGGGCAACCATTTTTTTTAGGACATTTTCTGATGTTTTTGAATTTTTTTAGGACTTTTTCCAATGCAGTGGACAAGTCATGTGTGGAATTTCTTGAGATGGAGGTTGTTCATGGGCTCTTCAAACATGTCCCCTTCTGGTGTGGATAGCTAGTATGCTCCTGATCCATAAACTGACACAATGACAAAGGGGCTCAACGAATTTGGTTCAAACTTTCCTTCTCCCTATCCTGCTGGTTGTGTGGATTCTCTTTCAATACCATGTCACCAACTTGAAATGTTCTAGGTTTGAATTTATGATTGTAACTTATGTACATCCATTGTTGGTAGACTTTCAGGTGGTTCACTGTATGTTGGCATTGTTCATCTAATAGTTCCAGTTCTTGCAATCTAGATACCTGGTAGTTTTCATCAAAGATGATACCCTTCAATGAAACCTAAAGTGATGGTAATTCAAACTCAATGGGTACAATGGACTTAGATCCATATACAAGAGTGTATGGTGTGGCTCCTGTTGGTGTGTGAATACTAGTACGGTACACCCATAGAGCAGGGTTTAACTGGTTGTGCCAATACGTCCAGCGTCATTGACAATTTTCTTCAAGATTTTAAGGATGGTTTTGTTGGAAGCTTCTACTTGACCTTTTCCTTAAGGATAGTATGGTGTAGAGAAGCGATGTTGAATGTTGAACTTCTCACACAATTCTTGCATGTCTTGATTTTTGAATGGTCTTCCATTGTTAGTGACAATGGATTGAGGGATTTCATACTGACAAATGATGTAATTGATGATGAATGATAAAATTTTCTTTCCTGTGATGGTGATTAGAGGAACAGATTCAATCCACTTCATGAAGTATTCTATAGTTGTGATGATAAAATTGTGTCCATTTGACGAAGAAGGATGTATTTTATCAACAAGATCTAGTCCCCACTGACAAAAGGGCCATGTTGATGCAAAAGGCTGAAGTTCCTGTGATGGTGCATGGATGAGAATTCCATGAATCTGACACTTTTGGAATTTCTTGGCGGACTGAAAAGACTCCTTCTCATGCTTGGTCAGTAATATCCTAAACGAAGGAGTTTCTTGGCTAAGGTTAAACTGCTTGAATGAGTTCTACAAACACCCTCATGAATTTCCTATAAAGCCATTTAAGACTCGTCGCGTTTTAGACATTGGAGGAGAGTTCCATCAAGACCTCATTGGTATAGTACATCTGTGATAAGAATATGTCAGGTGGCTCGGTGAATGAAATTGCATTTTTGATTTCTAGATAGTTCGGGTGGAAGGGTGGTATCTTTTAGGTAGGTATAAATTTAACCATAGATTGAGGTATTGGTATTAGATAGGTGACAAATAACTTGGGATTCAGTATCGTCATAAGCTATGGAGAACAATTGTTCCACCAAAAACTCGTAACGACTTCTTTCCTCTAGAATTTGTAATAGGGAAGCTATAGTAGCCATGGCATCGACGGGTTTATTGTCCACTCTTGAAATTTGTTCAAATTTGATATACATAAATATTTCTTGAAATCATTCATCATTCTTTTGTAGGGAATCAATTCATCATCCTTTGTTTGATAATCTTCATTGAATTGGTTAATGACCAACTGAGAATCTTCGTATACTTGTAATTCTAGGATTTTCCATTCTACAGTTGTTTTAATGCCAATGATTAATGCTTCATACTCTACCATGTTGTTAGTACAAGGGAACATCAATCTGTATGATTTTGGTATGTTATGTCCTTGTGGAGTGACAAATAGGATTCCAACCCCTGATCCATGTTAGGTGTGTGATCCATCAAAGTATAATGTCCACTATTTTGCAGCCAAGGTAAGGACATTAGTGTCTAGAAATTCAATGTGTAAAGGATGATTATTTGGTAAAGGTGCTTCAGTTAACTGGTCAACGATTGCTTGTCCTTTTATTGTTTTCCTATCCACATATTGGATGAAAAATTCACTGATTATCATAACCCACTTGGCCAATCTTCCAATTATGTTAGCTTTGCTAAGGAGGTACTTGAGTGGATCTATTTTGGCTATTAACTTGATGGTGTGAGTCATCATGTAGTGTCATAGCTAATGGGTGGCGAACACTACTGCCAAGCAAGATTTTTCAATGGAGGTATAGTTTATAACCATAGCCATTTAGGGTTTTGCTGATGTAGTAAATTTCACTCTCTTTCCCTGTTGAATCTTCTTGTGCTAATAGGGCTCCCAATGATGTCTTATTTGTTGCGATGTATAATAGGAATGGTTTTCCTTTTGCTGGTGGTACTAAGATAGGTGGATTCATTAGATATTGTTTCAATTGGTTGAAGGCTCCTTCACATTTCTCATCCCATCGAAAAGAAACATTTTTATGCAGCAAGTGAGTGAAAAGATGGGTCTTGTCCGCCAGTTGTGAAATGAATCTTCGGATTGATTGGAACCTTCCTTATAGAGATCATAGCTGGTTGATGGTTTTCAGCGGTGGAATTTCCATGATAGCTTTAATTTTTGATGAATCTACGTCGATTCCCTTTTCTGAAACTATGTATCCCAGGAGTTTGGCTGAAGTCACCCCAAACACACATTTTTTTGGGTTCAGTCACACATTAATTTCTCTAGTCTAGTGAATATTTTTTCTAAGATCTCTTAGTGTCCTTCTCTAGTATACGATTTAGCTAATAGATCATCCACATAGTCTTCCATAAAAGTATGCATCATATCATGAAAAATTGTTGTCATGGCACGCTGATAAGTAGCTCCTACATTCTTCAATCTGAATGGCATGACGTTCCAACAGAATGTTCCCCACGAACATGTAAAGGCTGTCTTATCTTGATCCATTGGAGCTATCTTGATTTGATTATAACTAGAAAAGCCATCCATAAGTGACAACATGCCATGCCCAGCCATTAAGTCCACTATGATGTCATGTTAGGTAGAATAAAATCATCTTTAGGACAAGCTTTATTAAGATCTTAGAAATTTGTGCAAATTCGAATATTGTTATCAGGCTTTGAGACTGGTACGATATTGGAGATCCACTTGACATAGTCAATGGGTCTGATGAATCCTGCATCTAACAACTTCTTCAACTCTGTTTTTACCAATAAGGCAATATGTGGATGCATTTTCCTTAGTTTCTGCTCTACTGGTTTTACTCCCAGTGGTAAAGATAGATGATGCATGATGAGTTCTAGATCAATCGCTAGCATATTAGCATATGACCAAGCAAAGTTGACTTTTTTTTCTATGAAAAATTTGAGGAAGCTTGGTTTTTCTTGGTTTGTCAAAGATGCTACTAGATGGATGGTCTTTACTGTCTCTTCACTGCCAATATTGACAGACTGTGTGGGTTCAATCAATACCTTTGATCTTTCTTGAAAGTGTTCTAGGAGAGTATCAAATCTTCCATCCTTCGATGCCTCAGAGAGGTTTTCACTGTTGGATGCGCTCTTTGTTTTAAATTTTTTTGGATCTGATACTACCATTGAATGGTTTTCACCATCAGATCTATTTCTTGTATTATTCATTTTGCAGCTAGAAGATTTGATACTCCCTTGTTTGGAAGCTTCATTACGATGGTCAATGGTGAAATTTGTTTCGGGATTGTTGGCATAGAGGAAATTAATGATGGCATCATCATTTGCGAAGGTAGGGATGTCAAATGGATTGGTTAGGTCCCAATCTATGAGTTCAAGATGTACTAGGGGTAAGAAGTCACCAGACTGGTTAAGGTTAGAGATGGTAAGAGTCCTGATGGAGGTGTCTTTGATTTTTCCAATAGAAAAATTGAGGTCTATAAGGTAACTCTCCTCTGAATTATCTGTTTCACTCTTAGTCGAATCGTCTTTGTTGGAATCATCAATGTGTTGCAATCCTAATTCAAATGGTCTAGAACCTGACCCTTGTCCCTCCTCAAGTACAGGTGCATATTTGTGTACCACATTAATGTCCTTGTCATGACAAGACTCTTCTGATAGTGAATCCCACTCATATTCATTGGAATCAGTCTCATGATCATTACTAGCTTATAACTGCAAGATTGTTTCAATTACCCTCTAAGCCATCTTTTCTTTTGTTTCTTCTTTATAACCTAGCCTATTCTTGTCTTTAAGATTGATTAAGATGCGTTGAATTGGTTCTACGATTCCTTCCTTTCTTTTTCCTACAAGACCTTTTCCCTCATATCCCATTTTTCCATAATAGTGAAGCCTTTTCCATATTGTGTCATTTGTACATCTACAATTGTTGTTTGGGATCCTTCTTCATCCTTATAAAGCCAGTTTAGAGTATCTTTGTCTTCTGCTTTGTCAACCATAGTGCTTTCTTTTACAAATGGACAGTTAAAGAGTGTAACTGGTGGTGATTTCTGTTGTGTTGATGTTGAGGGTTGCCCATATGACTTTGGGGAAGAGAACTATGAAAGACATAGGGATCGTTCAATGAAATATTCACCCACACTTTTATCTTTGACTTGGAATTTTTTCACAACTTGTTTCAACAAGGCATTTAATTGGGCTTCATGATTTGAGGATGTGGAAGCAGCAACTTCTTCTTTCTTCTTAGACTGTTTAGACATGGAACTAGATCGACCTCCATGATTTGAGGAAATGACCAATGGTTTGGATGAAGAACTTGACTGGCTCTGATCATTGGAAGGGGTGAAAGTGGAAGCTTCTTTGTTATGAGGCACAAAGATATCTTGGACAGATTTCAAGGTGTTGCAATACTGAGGACTATTTGAATCAGCTAAGATGGTGATTTCTTGGCCACCACAAGGGAATTTCAAGCATTGGTGGTATGTTGACGGGACCTCTTGCATTTCATGGATCCATGGGCGACCCAATAGTATGTTGTAGGTCAAATCCTTGTTTAAGACTTGGCAGATTACATCTTTCTAAATCGGTCCTACTTGAATAGCTAAGACAATCAATCCTTGTGAAGATCTTTCCTCATCATCATATGCTTTTATTGTAATCTTTTTCTTTGAATCAATTACATTCTCAGAAAATCCCAAGGCACGAACAAGCTTTAAAGTACATATATTCAAGTCGTCTCCTCCATCTATTAGGATGCGTTTGACACAGTGTTTATGAATAAGGACCTCAATATGAAGAGCGGTATTGTGGGGGTGAGAAATAGATGTGTCATCATTTTCTGAGAAGGATAAACAATGTGGCACAATCAAATGTCCCACCATGGCTTCAAATTTACAAACTTCCAGACTTGTTGGTACTATTGTGTCCACTAGGGATTTTTCCAAAATCTCTGTGGGTGGGTGAAATCTTGAGCAATTCCAATATTGATATTTTTGTAGGGATCTTTTGTAACCGGTCCACTATGTTGTATTTATTGGATGAGGCAACGAGTGTTTTCGATGAACTTCCTTTTAGGACATATTTGACCTGTTCTCTCGTGGTCGCATTTACTGGCATGTTGTCTTGTTTCCCATTGATTTTGATGACATTGACTTGAGTATCAATTGCAGTCATATCTGATTGTATGTCATTAATTTTATTTTCAAAGATGATGATGTCTTGTTCTTTTTCAATCAGAATGTCATAGATTGGATCATTGTTTGTAGTGATGTCTTGATTGTCATTGGTTTCGATGTTATTCATTTGATCTCCCACTACTGAGATATGATTTATGACAATATCATGGACATAGTTTACATTCTTCCCCTTGTTGTTTGTTGTAGAGGACTCCCCTTTCTCATAATTTGGTAAAGGATTTTTAAATGCTTCGTGATCGATATTTGTTTGGGGTCCCTCTATTCATATGACCTTGTCATCTATTAAATATTGTATCTTGTGTTTCAATTGCATGTAGCTATTTGTTTGATGACCTTTGCACTGATGAAATTCACAATAATAGGCATCATTCCACCATGATGATTTTACTTTTGGTTCAAAGCCTCGAGTGTTAGGTAGTGTTATGAGGTTATTTGCAAGAAGTTCCCTCAATGCAAATTAGTGTGATTGACCCAAAGGTGTGAATTTTTTGTGGTTTGATTGTGTTTGATAAGGTGGAGGTTTGGATGTGGTATTACTTTGATTGTGGCCATTTTGATTGTTAGACTAGTTGACATTTTGATTAGTGCCTTGATTGATGTTTTGATTAGTCTTGGTTGTGGTTCCTAATAGATTAAAGACCAGTTTCACATTGTGTGTTTTGACGGCACCATCATTGGCATTCTTGTTCCTTGTCCAAAATGTGGGTTTCTCATTGTTGTGATGGTTGGAGGAGCTAGCATTGTTTGATCCTTCGTTGTGAATTTTCAATACCCCTCTTTTGACTAAAGCTTCTTCAATTTTGACATCATTTTCTACCATCTTCTCAAAGCTAGGGGGACATTGTAATTGCAGCCTATAGCTCATTTCACTATTAAGGTTATCAATAAAAATCTCCATCTTTTCTTGTTTGAGTATGGGATGAGTGTATCAAGAAAATAAACTTCTCCACCTTTGTAAGAATATGAGAAAAGATTATCCTTGTTTCTATTTGGTATTACAAAGATCCTTCATGGTTATCTCATGTGAAATATTATATGAATATTGCGTGATAAATTTGTTGACAAGTTCTTCAAAGGATTTTATGCCTGGTTGTAATTTCAAAAACCATTCCATACAATGGCCTCCTAAGCTACGAGGGAAAAGTCTCATCAAGTATGTGTCCTCATGAGCAAACTCAAGACTCATTGTTTGAAATTCTCACACATGATCTATGGGGTCAGATTTTCCATTGTATTTTTTGTATTTTGGTAGGTCGCAATTTGGGGGAAATGGTATCATGTTTAACTTTCTATCAAAGGGGTAGGGACAAATATTTTGCAACAAGTATCTTTTGGTAGTCCCTCCTTGCATATCTTGCAATTGTTGTTGAAGGTTCTTCATTTGATGTGTTAGGGCAGCCATTTGACTTTTATTTGGTGTTTTAATCTCAGTTTTCTTTGGGATTCCCTTCAATTTATTCACATGAAAATTACTTGGTAACTTGACCCCTTGGTTTACTAACATTAGAAGGTATTTTTCTCCATCCTTTTCAAAGATTCTCTCTAGGAATTTATGAAATTTGGGATCTTGGTTTACTTGTTCTATTTCCTCCTCTGTTATTTATTTTATTTCATTTTTAGAAATTTTGTGAAAGGGATTTTCTTCTGGTTCACCCATGGTATTTTGAGGTTCAAGTTCCTTATCCTTAAGTTTTTTCTTTTGGGATCTTGTTAAAATGGGCATGCAAGTGATGAAGGTTTGCTAAATTTTGATCATTATTTAGGAGTACCAAAGGAATACCTAGGTCAAATAGAATAATGAATCCTATTGATGTGACTAAGGTTATAAAATTTGATGTAAAGTGTATTGTTTCTAGAAGTATGATAAATCTTGATGGGGAAACTCAACTTGATGATCAAATTTGGATTTTGATAATGATTGGGCACTTTTAGATATGTGATCAAAGTTTAGGTAAAGGATTTCACTTGTACAGGTCAATTTTAACAAGTTTAGACTCTAAGGAACCTAAGGAATAATTCAGAACTTGAGAAGACCTTGAAATTTTGGTTCCAACTGTGAAATGGGGGGGGGGCACAAATTTCCTTCCTAGACGAGATGTTCAAATCTTTGGAAAAGTCTTGGATTTTGACAATAGTAAAATGAATACAGGTTGGGAATATTCTTTGAAGCTTTTATGTAGAAATTGAAGAGCAATCTCTCTCTAAATTCATAGAGTGTTGAGAGATATTTTCAATGAGCTTTTGGACTAAGAACTATGGACTTTGGTTTCCGAATTTTAATCTTTCATGAAATCATTTGGTAATGGACATGTTTAGACCCTATTTTTCTTGAGGAATGATTTTGGATTGGAAAAGATTTTGAATTCTGGTTTCAAAATGTCAGATGGGAGTCAAATTTAGCTCTCTGATTATGAATTTTGGTGGATGCATCGTAACAGTCAGTGTATGCGCTAAAAGGAAGATGCAATATAGCATGGCTTGAATGCACCAGAGAAAAGGTCGGATGCACTGTAGAATTAGGTGTATGTGCTAGGGAATAGCTCAAATGCGCCAAATTTTCAGGTGAATGCGCTACAGAATTTGGAAAATGTGCCACAGAATGCAAGGGATGTACTGGTAAAAGTGGAAAATGTGCTATAACAATAGGTGAATGCACTGGAAAAAGCAGTGAATGCGATGTAACAGAGGGTATATGTTTCAAAAAAAGTAGTAAATGTGCTAAAAGAAGCAGTGTATGTGCTGAACTGGGGAAATATAACAGTTTGCTTCTAGTTTACTTGATTTTTTTGGTTTTTAGTCAAAGGATGGTTTGTTTCAAATGATGTTTTTTGAATCATAGTTTTGCACTTTCAGTGTGTAAGGTTTTTTTTGAAGTTTGTTTTGAAAACACTTTGACAAACGCAATCAAGCTATGTACACTCCTAAGGCTATGAAAGACTGTATTCTTTTGGATTCCACCTAGATTTTACTCCAACCACACTTATTCTTAGCGGATGAATTCAAAAGCTTGGCCACATGGTCTCCCCCTTATAATGCACTCACTTCTTAGGTCAACCAAGCTTCCAACCCCCATAAAACTCCCATGGTAGGATGATCATCTCTACTAAAAACTACGAGAATGTGGATAGCTTTACAACGACCGTTGTTGCACCAAAGAATATATAAAGGTTTTTGGCCAACTATAACAAGGATTCTAGTACGGACATTCCATTCATGGGGGATGATCCATGCGGTGAGAGACTATTGTTTCCCTTCTCGTCGGAACCATCCTCATGATACTTGCCTTCTTACAAGTACCCACACTTATGTACCGGCTGGATGTTGCTTGGCTTTAGTGTGTTACCGGTTGGGTCGTTCCCTTGGGTGATTACTTTTTCCCACAAGGTAGGCCCTCTAAGATAAAAAAAATCAAGCAAGTATACCTGTAGTTTGATCAATCTTCATTTCATGTGAATAAAGAGAGAACACACACTGTATACTCCACTTACACTCGAAGATAAACAAGAATGGGTTTAGCTTTTTGGTCACCTAGCTAAGGGGAGAGCATATGCCTACCATCCAATACACACACCAGACATGTTTTTCTTTGCTTCCTAATTAGTCTAGATTCCTAAATTAAGCAAAAAGGAAATAAATCACTCCAACCCCTGCGTCAAATTTATCAGTAGTTTGCAATAAATGTTTCGATGGTAGTGTTCTTGAGTTTCAGCAGAGTCTCTAGCAGCCTTTATGAAGCTTGCACAACAAAAAAACATCCATTAGTTTTTAGACCCAAAATAAATTTGCAGAGAAAATCAAATGCACCATAGAAAACATGAAATGCGCTACAGAAAGTGGTAAATGCACTATAGAAACCCCCTTATATTCCACAAAATGGCATGGATGCGTTGGAGAAATCCCTTGTTGCATCGGAACAGTCGGTGAATGCGCCAGAGAATCTTTCGGGTGCACCAAAATAATTAGTGGTTGTGCCAGAGAAACTCATGTTCGAACCTATAAAGCATACTCTCTAGAAAAATATCAAAATAACAAGGGCTAGGCCCTATGGTGGGCACTAATTTATGTGTGTAAGAAAATATGTGAATTAAAGTAATCAATAACACTCAACAAATGCAATTTATTACATTAAGGAAATCTAAATTAACAACACAATTCGATAAAATGATTCCTTAAAGCCATTCCATCTTCCTCTATTCTTAAGGATCCTAGCAATAGTGCTCTTAGATCTTAACTATGCACTGAATTATAGGGATGACACCTAAGAAATGAGTAGCCATTAAACTAGAATGCATAAACTATATCTACACCTACATGATTTTGATGATTTTGCTAGAGGATGGGCTAAATGACACGCTAAATGGTGAATTGTTGTATACATAATGCTAATGAAGATGATGCAATACTAAATGAAACTAATGGAGATGCTATGAGAATGATTCTAAATATTGTATGCAAACTAAGACACATCTAAGAATGCAACCATGATTCTAATTTACTTGCTAAACTATTCTAAATGTTGAATCAAAATGTAAACTAAGCTCTCAAATGCTAAGATGATTTCTGCAAAGTAATTGTATTAAATGTTGTCTTATGCAAAAGCTGTAAATGAGCCTCTATTTATAGATTTCACCAAGGCATCAAATGAGTTGGCAGCAATGGATGATTAGGATTCAATATGGAGAGATCAACAGTGAGGAATGAGGAAGTTGGAGAGAAATAAGGAAGTTGTCCCCTTTAATAGAACAATCTTGCCAAGTGTTGAAAAGAATAAATGGAAAGAAGAAGCCATGTGTCCTTGAGTTGGTTGAAATTGTTGAGGGTAAATACCCATTTTAGAAATTAGGAATAATTATTTTCATGTGACACATGGT
>VDFB02136059.1:0-39045 GCA_007258455.2 Sequoia sempervirens
GAAGAAAGTTGCAAGAAAACGACTAAGTGTTGAGGCTCAAGTGATGAAGAAGAAATGTTTTCAAAACTCAAGATGGAAGTTCGAGCAAAATTGAAGAACAACACCAAGAAAGAAGATCAAGGACAGTGTGAACACGTCTACAAGCGGAATCTTCTAGAAGACTGATTGTGGGCATTTATTGCCTTTGCTATTTTTGGGAGTGAGTGGGAATCTTTGATTCATTTAATGTACCACTCCCTATTCTGGCAGTTTTTAGGGTTAGGGCTGAGGTGGCACGATTTTAGTTACTCTATTGATTGTAACCCTAGCCGTCTTTTGGGACTTGGCTAGCTATATAAAGGGGGAGTCCCCCTCATTTGTAACTCAGTAGACAGTAGAATTAGAGTAGAAGTCGGAATAGAGAGACAACTAGGTGATAGCTTAGGAGTAACTTAGTATAGATTGATAGTGTAGTTTGAAGAAGAGGGAAAGTTTTCCCTTTGAAAACTTTGTAAGAAATTGTTGTGAACACTCTCTCAATAAAAGAGTTTTTCATTGATGGTGAATTTCGTCTTTGTTGTGAGTAGCTAGCAAGGTTTCTTCGTCCTTCCGATTCAAATGGTAGCATAAAATAGTTCAAAGTAGTATACTTTTCATTCCATGTAAGTAGATGTTAACTGTGGAATGTGGTGTTTGATCTAAGCAACTTCGCCTATCCATACCACTAGTGTGTTTGCTGATGGTGAATGCGCCTTGTGTGGTCAACTGGAAACGTTGTGGACCTAACTTCAATCACAGTTTGAATGATGGTATGCGTCGTTGTGATGGTATCTTCATGTCAAGTGGTGGTTTGAACATCTTTAGTCATCTCCCTTGAAGATTGCACCGACTCCGTGGAAGCTGTCCGATGCGAGGCAAAGCGAAGTCCAGTTAGAAGTTTGCTGAAGTTGAGCTCCATATCCCACACCCTAGAGTAGATTAGAATCTTTTTAACCTTACCCCATTTCAATTCAGTACTTTCTGGTTAAAATAGGAAACCCGCGCTTCATAGACAAATCTTTCGAGCATTTGAATTCCTTTCTCCGCTGCCGAACAATTCCGTAAGTCCCCTTGAAATACCAGCAAATCACATTGAGCCAACTGAGCCTATTCGCACTGAAAGAACCTTGGAGTTGAATGCATGAACTTTCTTGCAATCTTAGCATGCTGGATACTTTGATCAAGAGAGAATAGGGTAGCCATTGGCGACTTTATTCTGCGTTGGTGCAGTCACGAAAAAACACATCAACACTATTCTCATCGGGGTTTTTCCCATCTTGGGTTTCCACGTATATCTAGTGTTCTCTTGTATGGATGAGTGTGTTCATGATAAATGCTTGATTAGTAGTAGTGAAGATTCAAGTTTCATGTTCAGATATTTATGTTGAAGTTATGATTTTTAAATTGATTAGATCTAGTAATTCACCCCCACCCCCCCTCTCAATAGATTGTGTGCCCTTCAGTTTTGACCATATGAACAGCCTTCGTCAGTTGTTTCTTCGTCTTCTCTGGCTCTTACTCTCTCCTGTAGCTGAGTCATTGTCTTCTTTGCCTCCTTCACCTTCACCTGTAACTCTCTGTCCCTCTTGGCTAGTTGAGCCCCTCTCTCCACCAACTTTCTATCTCTCTCCACTACTATTTGCTCTAGGGTTGTGACCCGAGCAAGCTCTACTGCTGTCGCCTGAGCCAATTGCTCCTAAGACTTCCAAATATGATCATCCAATCCTACTTCCTGCATCGTAAATTCCATAGACTGGAGATCCTGGGTGTATCTCTGCATTGTACCAAGCGGATCATCCTTACCTGGTTTGGTGATTTCAATGATAATGCCTTCCAATTCACCTCGCTGGAGTCCTCATTAGAAGGATCAATCGTGGGTAGTCAGAATGTCCCTTCAAACTCGATTATTCTGTGGACTGCTATCTTTTTCTGGAAACCCGAAGGCTAGTCGGAAGATAAATTAGGGTTTCCTATTTTTGAGGAGGTCATTGTTCAGAGATGGTGGATTCAATGGCGGATTCCTTCTGGGTTTTCAGAGGGCTTCACAGGGGTATGTTCATCTCGGCATTCAGAGCATTTTCTGGAATTTACTATTTTTAGTAAATTCTATTTTTGGCAGTAAACAGGATGGTAGCAGGCAGTTGACTTTCCCCTTCAGTTGACTCAAGTGGCGTATTCAGTTTCGGGCTTCAGAATGCAGTTCTGGGAAGTCGAGCTCATTTCACTTAAAAATAACATTATAATTAAAATGTTATTTTATCACCTTGGCCTAGTCGAATGACTTAATGTCGTTTTAAAAGGTGGACTCAAAGGGTGGCGCCTTCATTAAGGTTATATTTAATATTTGGTGAATTTCCCAAAGTCAAAGGAAATTAATGTGGGCGCATTTATCAAGGTGATGTTTTAATTAAAATATAATTATTGAGCTAAAGGTGAAAAGGATGCCTTATTGAAGGAAAAGTTAGGGTTTGAGCTTGAGTTGGATTTTAGGGTTTCGTGAAGTCAAACGGAACTTATAAAAAGGAGTCTTGTGCATCATTTCATCATCTTTGGTCTATGCTAATGTTATGCTACCGAAACGGTTGCGGAATTGCTTCGAGGAATGAATGCCTCCTAGGCTGGGCTCAACTTCGTGCTTGAGAGATAGCATCTAGTGGAGAGGTTCGATTATTTAAGGTAGATTTGTGAGTTCATTTGTATTTGTGCTTTGTATTCAGTTTGGTCTTGTTAAGTAAGTCTGCATTTTTTGAGAGTTTTCTGTATTTGCTGATTTAACACAGCAGATCCATGTTTTTCATTGTAAGTCAAAAAATACAAAAAACAGAGTTCTGGGTATTGCATTTATCTCATGGTTTAGGGTAGGCGATTCTTTGTCTCAAATCTCAGATTTTAGTTTGGTGTATTTATTTTTTAAAGTCAAATCGAACTACTCAGCTGGGCCGTACCATTTGGTGCTGTCTTGGAATTCGTGCAAATTGAAATAGCTGCATTTGGTTCAGTTTAGGGGTTCCATATTGGTCGCCTAGGTTCTCAAGGTGCATTGCATTTTATGACATATAAATCGGATGTGTATTGAAGGAGTTATGAGCAATTCTTCCTGTTTGTAAGCTGCTGATCATATGTTTAAAGTGCAGATCTGTTTGTGACAGTCCTAGCAATCTGCATTATTCTGATTTGTAATTGGTAGTGTGATTTCCTTTGAGATTGTAACAGAAATAACGTTGAGTACTCTATCTGGAAAGAGTCTAATATATTGACATTGCAGGCAATAGTTATTTATTGTAATCTGGCAGTAGTACTGACCAGCATCCTTTAATATTGCTTTGTCATTAATTGTAATTCACGTTCTTGCTTTCTATACTAGTGAATTAGTTGTAACTCCGCCCTATGGTAGCTACTCCCCATTCTGGGTGAGCAAGCACATTCTGGGTGTTGAGTAGTTTCAGCTTTCAGCACTTTCTTTTCAAGCATTGTTTTGTATTCACTCCGTCATATGGTCGCCCCTCACTCCGCATTGGATTGGGTAGCACATACTTGGCATCGAGTTCCTTTCCAGCATAAGCAGTTTGTTTTAGATTCTCTGACCAATGCTCGCCATCATCGGCGCCATTCTGGTTAGAGTTGCTTTCTTGCACGTTTTGGTTTCTTTCTCTAACCTTAACGGGTGCACTGCTTTGTAATCTGTTATTTGAAAAAACAAAAAAAAAATTGGCTCGGACACTTCAGAGTACATACGCTATCGATGATGGTTCTACTATAATTTATGGTGCATTCTCCCCTTATGTATAGTTACCTTTACAGGACCAAGCTAGGAACTCTCAATGACCATGGCTAACTGTTGACCAAGTTCTTCAACCATAAGCCCTGGCAATCGAAGCCTCTATTGGAATCCCCAATTGTTGCAGCCACTGCTCTATTTCATGTGCTTCTTCAACTATAGTTGTCTCTTCGATCAATACATGGCCTCTAGGTAGGTTGCTCTCAGTTGGTAGTGCGCCTGGTAGTGCTGCTAGTTGGCGGTGCGACTGGTAGTCCTAGCAATACTTTTGGTGGTTATGGTAGTGCGCTTGGTGATCCTAGTGGTGCGCCTACGGTCTTGGTGGTGTTAGCAGTCTTGGCAATGCGCATGGTGGTCCTGGCGATGCGCATGGCAATACAACTAGTAGTGTTGGTAGTGGCACTCCTGTAGTCGTCTCATTCACTAGTACGGCCTCATCTATGTCCATCTCCGGCAAAGATTGAGCATTGGCTGCCAATGATACCTCCTCTCTCCTCTATACGATCGGTCGTTGGAACTGTATTCGTCGTACTCTCCAATGTCTCCCTAGCACAATTTCCTTCTACAACCCAATGTGAAGGCTAGGTCATATGTCGTATAGTACCTTACAGCGTCATACACACATCCTCAACCTCTCTCTACCTTACAGACAACTCCAACATACATCTTCAACTAGCCAATGCACACTGGACCATATGGCTACCTCAGCATCGTCACTCCTGCACCGTACGACTTGACTTCTCCTTCCACCGTACCTTGTCTGTCTGAATTCAACCCGCTACACTCTCTGTACGGTTAAACCCTTACATCGTACGACCAAGTACCGTACAATGATGGTTTGTATTTGTTGAAATTGTCATACGATCACCCTACTTCTAGTCTGCATGGCTATCACTCACCACACCAGCTGCCCATATCGTTGTACGTCTTGTGTTCATCATACCCAACACTGTCATACGATTTTTGTGTGTCATGATTGTCGTACTACCTTGTCTCCAAAATGCTATACAATGTCACAAAGGTTTCATCGTATGATAATTCTTGGTTGCTACCATACTACCTTGTCACCAAAATGCCATACGATGCCCAATAATTTCCTTGTTCCGTAACGATTGTGCTGTACTGTGTATTGCATTAATAGCGCCTTCTTTATTCTTGGTTCCTTGTACTTGATTATTTTATCCCTTTCAAAATTGTGGGTTGTTGTGTTATCCAGCTTTGCTACTCCCTCCTTATTTTCTCCGTACTCAACAGGAGATGTCTAACTAGTCATAGCTTTGTCTTCTTCCTCGATCTCCCCAATTTGTAGCATGTTGCACTCGAGGTGGAACACCTCATAGTCCTCCATCTGCCAATGGAATAGTCCGTTGAGAAAACTCGTCTCGTCGTCAGAGCAACTCTCGAGGTCAACTACTCCTTCGTCGTTAGGTTCCAAGAATTGTCTCCCTTCGTCTGCCTCTAATTCTCCTCCATCAAACTCTGATTCACAAGACACCAATTCTTCACTCACAGGCTAATTCTTTAGATCAATGGCATACTTCCTCCTACCGCTCTCGATGGAGAGTGTGTTCCGTTTCCAATTGTGGTCCGCCTTGGTTGCAATGAACCACCCTTTCTCAAGCAGTGCATTGTATGCCTTCTTCTGCAATGGGATGATGACAAAGTTCAACACGAGTTGTTGTGAGTCGATTGTCACCTTTTGTGCCATGAGTGTACCCAGTGGTTTGATATGTAAAATCCCCACTTGAAATTGAACGATAGTTTTTTCTGATTATCTCAATTTGACACATGTGAGCATTTTGTCAAACATTTGTCATGATTCTAACAAGAAGTTGTCTCAGAAGTTTTCTCAAAAAATAACCATTTTTAATGTGTTGGTGTTTCAATTTGCACGTCTAGAATGCGAATTAGAAACGGACAGCTATGCACAGATAAACTGCTCTTCGAATTAGGAGGGGAAGATCCCTCTTAGCTGATGTTGCTTAAAGAAAGTAAACTAAACTAATTTTCCAATCTTTTTGTTCAGCTAAGAGCACAAGGTTATAAAACTCAAGCACCGTAGCTGAGATTTTCTCTTTTGAATTTCAACTACGACTAAGCCTACTCTAATGACATTTCTAACTACTCAAGTAAACACAGAGCTTGAGAGTTAGAAATGAACAAGGAATGATTCTTTGACATAAATGCTTAAACAAACTTTCTTCCAACACACATCTACTATACTTTCAATGCAAGATAAAATAAAGATCATATAAGCAGAACATATAAAACGGAAATCTGAGACATTATATCAGGGCAGCAAAGTAGGCACAAGACTTTATTTTCTCAAATCTCAAGTAACAAAGATTACACTTTTGGGACAACAGGATTGTAGCAAAATAGGCTTACAGTTTAGCAATCAACCAGAATACATTGACACAAGACACAGGAACTGAACAATAACTTGCAGCTAAAAGAGGCATACAAGCTTGCTCTTACACTAAGTGAACAATACTGAATAACAATTAGAAGGCAATAGTAGGCTCAACATTTTGTTATCACAAACACAGTTCCAGAAAAATGGGCAAGGCTGCCCTTATTTATACACAAACAAAGGAGTAGGGAACCCTAAAATCTCCTTGCTTTTACAACTAAGACTTGCCAACATGCAAGCTTTATTTCTAAAACTAAAACAAGATAAGCATCTAACAACCTATGAAAGAATAAAAACAAGGAAAGTGCCAACTATTACAACTTGTTTTCTTTTCTCTTTCAAAGAATGGATAAGCCTGAGACAAGAATAGAAAGAAAGCGTGAGATAAGAATGGAAGAAAGCTGGGAGAAAGCATTGAGTTAACTACTGCTTTAAATCTCAACCACATCCACCAAAAAGCTGGAAACTGTATCTCTATTAGGAGCATCAATACTATCTATAGCAAAATTCCGCTTTTCCAGGATCTCTTCACCTTCTGCAATTGCACTTGGAGAATCTTTGGCATCTTTAGTTGCTTTATCCAATCTTGCTAATTTTGGTGGCTCTACAACTGGAGTGATGACCTTTTATAAATATATCCTCTTGCTTCAGCATATCTTTTGCAGCTTTTATGCTTCTGACACTTCTAATTTTTCAACGAAAGAGTATTGTACAACTCTTTTCCAATATTTGTCCTTTTGCCTAAAGCGCTTCTCAACATTGCCTAAGGCTGGAAACAACCCAAAATGACCAAGAAGTCTGACTACAACATAGCGTGTGCCTTTCAAAGCACGCAAATTGGACACTGGTTTGATATGATGCAAGTCAGTTTTAGCAGTTTTGATGAAATCATGATACAGCACTGATTTGGCTTTGAATTCAATGGGAGAGTACTCCATACTGAAAAACTTGAAGATTGACTATAAACTTGACTATGTTCGGACAAGTTCTGCACAAACCCTAAATTTAGCTTGCTGATTTTTCTTCTTCAAACGGGCAGATTTTTCAAAAATAATCTGAGATATGGGTTTTGTAGAGAATCTCGTTGCAAGTAGACCCAAATCGTTCATTTTTTAAAATTGTTGAAGACTGGTTGAAAAAGCATAAACCCTAATTTTTTAATTTTTTTGAAAAAAGTTGAGCTGGGTTTTGTGCAGAATCACATTTTGTAAGAACCCAGTTGTTCAGATTTTGAAAATACTGAAGATTTCTTGGACATGCATGACAAAAGCAGGTTCTTGAAAGTTGAAAATTTTTCCAAAGTTGTTGAGAATCATGAACCAAGCTGACCCAGATTGCTGAAAATTGAAAAAGATGACCCCCTTCTTTTGAAAATTGATGCCTTGAAAAAATAAAGCACAAAAAAGGAAGCCTCTGTGTAAGCTGATCAAGAAAATATGAAGAACTCTGAAAAATCACCAAGTTTTGGCCTTCAAATCTTTGATGAAGAAAAAATTTATGTTTCTCCTCTTTTGCCTTGGACGCCACCTGCAAAAGTTATGAAGAATGAATACAAAGGCATTCTTAAATAGGATTTTAGGTTGAAAACTATTTTATTTTCCAGCTTTAAAACTTCTTGAAGCCAATCCTGAGCAGGTTCATCAAATGTGGACACTCTTCAGAAAGAGTCATGATGAAAACTCGAAAATTTGACTAAGGCATTGAGCCTTGGGCACCTTTCTTGTCTAGGGGCGTTTTTCCTCTCCAGACTTAGCCAATTTTCTAACAATTTTCACTTTTTGCTTGATTTTGCCCCCAATTTGATCTTGATTTCCGGATGTCAAATTGATCTTGTGAACTAGCTAATGATCTCATTGTGGAGCCTGATCGAATCTACCGAGATTTGTCTGGAGGCAACTTTTGATAAAAACTTCATTTGATCCATCAAAATGTTGGGCGCCCCTGGCTAGCTGGGGTGCCCATGATCACCAATGTTAGCCATTTTTGACATTCTTCAATTTTGCATGTTTTCTGATCTTCTGATGAATTCTCGTTTCTAGATGATCACGAGGTCCGATGACCTGATGGCTGGACTCATTGGATAGCTCGGAGAATTCTGAGGGGGGTCCTCTGGAAGTGGTATCTCTTGAAAACTGATTTCAGGGCCTCAAATCCTTGGGCGCCCTTGGCTACCTAGGGCGCCCAACTCCTCCAGAGTTAGAATTTATTTTGAGATTTTCATCTTTCATTTAGACTTTTTCAATTTGCACAATTTCATCCCTTCGTTCCGTCTTCGATATCTGGTGATTGATAACTCTAATGGATTTTCCGATGATTTTGTTGAAGAGCTACTTCAAATCTGAAGATAATTTGTTGGAGGTGTCAAACCCTAATTCAATTATTTGAGTGCCTCAAAGCTTGGGCGCCCTTGGCTACTTGGGGCGCCCAGCATCTCCAAAGTTAGACTTTTTTATTGATTTTCAACCTTCAGTCTTTGATCTTCCATTATGTGTCCTCTGTTTGATTTGAATTTGCCGGTGACAGACGAATTCGACAATCTGGCTGAGATATACACTGGATAGCTAGCAGAATTCCGAAGACAGTGAGTACATCTGCAAACCCTAATCTCTGCAATAGGTCCTCCAAAAGGTTGGGCACACCTAGCTACCTAGGGCGCCCAGAGTTCCCAGACTTAGTTTATTTTTTGATATTTTCATGGTTTGCAATTTGCCACTTCGTCAAGACTCCTTCGATCGATCTGAGATTCCGGCTGACTAGTTGATCTGATGAACCTGTTGCTGGATTCGTTGCGGAGCCAAAAGAATTGTGAACAAAACATCTTGAGCACAGAAACCCTAACTCCATTATCTAATACCTTGAAATCATGGGCGCCCGTGGCTAGCTGGGGCGCCCATAGTCTCTAGAGATAGTTTTTATTTCACATTTTTCACTTTCTCCCTCGTTCACCACTTCATGCTTCAAATGTCGGGATGGAAAAATGACGAAGGCACAAAATCTTGGGCACCTAGACTGAGCTGGGGCGCCTGAACTTTCCAGACTTAGTCAAAAAATTTGCAATTTTCAAGATTCTCCAACCTCCTTCCTTCGTTCTTCATTCCTCGATCATCTGTTGCAATTTCTTGATCTGTGCAGTGCCTAAGACTCTGAATCTGACACTTGGCAGTTGAGTAACCTCCATCAATGACCTTGGAGCTCCTGAAAAGCATAATAGACCCGCTAGGGAAAAACGGATCTTTTGACAATTCTGACTGGACCAGCCTGATGAGGAAGTATTTTAAGCCAATCAAAATTAGTTTGAGCCTTGGAAGCCAAACTTTCTATTTTTAGAAATTTTCTATTTTAAAAAATTTTGCCAGTATCCATTTGAAAAGAAACCCAAAAAAGCGTCTTTTTAGAAACTTTCTATTTTTAGAAAATTTCCTAAATTTTAGGGCCGAAAAACTAAGATTTGGGTTTTGTAGACAAGGTCGCTCTAAGCAGACCCAAATCCTCAGATTTTGAAAATTTTGAGTTTTTGACCCACATGCATGACATGCAAAATCTATTTTTTGACCTTTTTGATAGTTTTTAATAAGACTTTTGACCATTTTTTCTAAATGCCTAAGTGTAGAAAAAAATTTAATTTGGGGTACAACATAATGCATATAACAGGTGAAGATTTGCATATAAAATCCACCATACAATCATAGTAAAATAAAGGACTGTTTATAACAGTTTGTCTATCATTAGCATTACACAGAAATGGGACACATACATATACTCAAAAACTTAGCTTCATACTCTCTAACCTGGACGCCAGCACTACATAGCTGCCAACTTCACATTACAACTCTAGGCATCTACCACATCTAACTCTAGGAATGTAACCGCTGCTCCTTCCACACTAGAATGGCCCCCCCTTCTTCACTTTGGTTTAGCTATGGCGTCTTCTTTTACTTTTGCGACTTGCCAAGCAACCTTCACATCCCCTTCTGCAAACTTAAACTTCAAACGCACCCATCATTGGTGCTGCGATTGGAAATGGAAGTGATGGTGAGCAAGATGAGACCTCACGGCCTGTTATTTCAGACACCCTCTTCCCTTTTAATTGATGGACTTTCTCCTTCATACAGACCCTCTGTGGGATGGGTATATTAGAGGTTGAATCTAACTTCAATATAAACTTCTCAAACTCATACGCCCCTTCTCTGGTTTCCAATATAACCACAAATAAAGAATGATATAAATTCGAATGGTTGGATATAGAGATACCGAAATGCTTTCACCTGGCAACCATAAAATCTCCACTGAAGTTTGTCTTCAAAATGTGCAAGAAATATAGATATCGTTAACCTGCAAATTTGTCTCCGTAGGAGACCCACAAATTTGACAATATCGAACACCCGTGAAAGACTTAAGTGATCTCTCAAACTAAGCAACTAGGGTGGATTAGTCTCACCATCGAACCCAATCACCCTAGGGTTTTTGCCCTAGAGACAAGAATGCAAAATGCTCCTCAAATCACCAATAGAGAAAAATAATCAAGCATGATGCAAATGAGCTCCAAACTTCCCTTTTAATACGCTTGCACTTTTCCCGCTCAAATAATAAAATAAAGACTTTATAAAGTACCTTTTAAATATTTCCCCAAAGTCACTTTATAACACCTTTTAATCTAATTATTTAATATTATCTTATAAATGTACTTTTCCTCGCCAGGCAACATTAAATAATTAAATTAACCAATTCCCTTTATCCGACTATAGCCTACAGGAAGTAAATAGGCTAATAAGTCCACTTGGAGTGATCACTGGGAAAGGGACATTACATGATACCATGTTAGATGGTGCCTACCAAGTGAAATGTTGGTGGCCAAAGAGCTGCTTTCTCGAGACACTTCCAGGTCTCCTTCGGCAATACGTTCACTCCCAAGCCTCCATCAACGATGGTGTTTGCGTGTTTCTTTCCTATGATTTCCAGCTGTACAATGGCTAGCTTCTTCCCAATGTTCACCATGAGCAACATTGGATCGGGGGCTTGTTCTCCTTTCGGTAGTGGTACTGCTACATCCTTGCTTTGTAAAATACCCTTCCAAGAGGGTGACAATTTTTGGCGATTTTTTTTCAGTATGATAGTAGATATTCTATTTTATCAAACTTGGTGCATAAGAACAGATATATATAAACTGATTATTGAAGTAAATTGCATACAGTTCTAGAAACAATGGTATGATAATCTCCCTTCAAATAAGACTGATTTTACAATATTCTGATCAGAATTTTACCACAGTCTACTACCAGATTATTGTACTCAATAAGAACAGAAATAACAAAGAAAGGGACTCAAATTTGAACAGTTTGACATACACTAGCAATCCTCAGACTGGTAGATAAAAGAGTTACAATAACAATTTCTAAGTGTACTACAAACTCAAAGATACAAATATAAACTATGTTATGACCTGGAAGAGTGTCCACCAGGGTCTGGTATGCAAGAATAGCCTCCAGAAATGCTCAGAACAATAAGATGACAGCAACCTCAAGTCTGAAGATCACGCCACCACTGGAATATGATGCAAATGGAATGAATAGGCAACAGAAACTCACGTCTAGGACTGCTATAAATTGCAGTGCTGTTAACTGCCTCTTATGTGCACTTGCTAGGACACACCAAGCCATAAAATGGTTCCCATGTCCTCCACAAATGCTTCAGATTACTCCAACTGCAAAACGCCTCTTCAAGCACCCACACAAAGGTCTAGCAAATGTGTCTCAGGCGCCAAAGAAGTATCTCAATCAATGACTAACACGTCTGGTAGAGGTACACGACTTCTAGTTCTTTAGACAAATAAACTCGACCTAGGCAAAAAGTCCTCAACACTGTATAAGCTTCGACCAGCTCAAGAAGTCAATGAGAAGCTAGAACAACTTCCTTCAGTCCTTCAAAACCCCACGCCTATCATTGCAATCAACTCCTCATACACACTAAGCTCAGAAAGGATATCGCCAGGGTTACCCTACAAGAAGATATTCATTCAAACACCAAACCCTTGAACAATCCAAAACTGAATATATCGTTCTTCACCAATTTTGTCTCTAAAAGAGACTCACAAAATTGCATTAACGCTCCAGTAAAAGACTTGTGTGATCTCCTCAACGAACCAGCTAGGGTGGAATCATTTCACCACCGAAACCGGATGCCCTAGGGTTTCCCTGTCCCCAAGACCAAGAACCTTCGAGAGTTCTCCAAGATGAAAATGAGAAATAAACCAAGCATGAATGAAAATGAGCCTCCAGATCTCCTTTTATATTTCTCACTTTAATTTCCAGCTCAAATTAAATAAAGTGACTTTATAAGGTTACCTTTTAATATTTCACTTAAAGTCACTTTATAACTTATTTAATTAATCACTTAACATTACCTTTTTAATTTTTGCTTTTCCTGCCAGGTAATATTAAATAATTAAATAAATGAATTCCCTTATTCTGCCTTTAGCCTTCGGGAATTAAAAAGGCTAAATTAGCAACCTAGGTGATCATTGAGAAGGGGACATTACAGTCCTCCCTTCCCGAGATTGCTTGCCCTCAAGCAATTGCAAGTTGGGATGCTGCAATATCTATTCTCCCTCCCAAGTTGCATCCTCTGCTAGCAAGTCTCTCCATTGGATCAAATACTCCTTAATCACCCTTTTTCTTAATCTCCTCTCTCGGGGATCAACTATCTCCTCAGGAACCAACACCAAGTGCCCCTCCTCATCCAACAGAGGCAATTCTGAGGATGAAGTAACCTGCTGCCCAAGTGCCTTTTTGAGGCACGAAACATGAAACACATTGTGAATTTTGCTGTTCCTTGGCAATTCCAATTCATAGGCTACTTCCCCCACTCGTCTAGTAATCCTGTAAAGGGCCATAAAACTGTGGCTTAAGCTTTCCTACACCACTTCTTTTCAGCAAAGACTATATGTAGAGCTGCAATCGTAGGAAAACTAAGTCTGCCACCTCAAAACTATGTTCAACCCTGTTCTTGTTTGCGTAAGTCTTCTGTTGATTTTGTGCCAGCTGTAAATTCTCCTTAAGAGCCTTAAAAATGTTTTGGATCTCCTGTATCCAATCCTTAGCTTTAGGAGCCCTACTCTCTCCAAAATCCAAATCCAGAAATGACGGTGCATCATAGCTATACAATGCCCGGAAGGGTGTCATACTGAATGACATGTGGTAAGTGGTATTGTAGCAATGCTCCCCCAAGTGTAGCCACTGAATCCACGCTCTCTGTTGTCTAAAAACATAATTACACAAATACCTCTCAACCCACTTATTCGCGATCTTAGTCTGGCCATCGATCTGAGGGTGGTAACTCGTGCTCGGAGTCAACTCCGTACTTGCTAATCTGAACAACTCCTTCCAAAAAGCACTCAGGAACCTACTGCCCCTGTCACTAACTATGTACTTTGGCAATCCACGTAGTCTGAAACCTCCTTAAAAAACAATTTTGCCACCTGAGGTGCCTTGTACTTAGAAGATATACCAAAGAAATGAGCATATTTAGTCAGTCGATCTACTACCACATAAATGTAGTCTCTACCATGAACCTTGGGTAAACCAGTGATGAAGTCCATCGAAATGCTCTCCCACTTCTACTCTGGAATGGGTAATGGCTGCAACAAACCCGTCGGATGTGAATGCTTTGACTTGTTTTGCTGACAAGTTGTACACTCCCTTACATATCATAATACATCATCCTTGAGGCCCTTCCA
The DNA here is from genome assembly GCA_007258455.2 of Sequoia sempervirens. NCBI lineage: Eukaryota > Viridiplantae > Streptophyta > Pinopsida > Cupressales > Cupressaceae > Sequoia > Sequoia sempervirens. The sequence continues at coordinate 13,942 of VDFB02136059.1, forward strand.
AGAGAACCTCTCTCGAATCTGCCGGTATGTTTTAAAGTAGCCCTAATGACCTACTAAGGGGGTGTCGTGAGTAGCTCTCAAAATCTTCTCCTTGAGTTTAGATTCCGGCACTAGATAGATTTTGTCCTTGTAGATGAGATTTCCAATCTGCTGAAATCTTTGTGAGTGAGCGAGCTATTGGTTTCCTAGAAAGGGCATCTGCAACTATGTTCTTCTTACCCTGTACATACTCTATGTCAAAATCATAGGCCTGTATTTTGTTGACCCATTTTTGTTGTCTCATTCAAATCCTTCTACTCTAGGAAATATTTGAGACTGTTGTGGTTGGTCCTAACCACAAACCTCCCACCTACTAGGTACTGCCTAAACTTTGCCAATGCGTGCATTATGGCGAGTATCTCCTTATCATAAATAGAATATAGTCTCTTAGGCCCCCTCAACTTACGGCTCTCAAACGCAATCGGATTCCTGTCCTACATCAACACTACTCCTATGCCCTCACCCAATGCATCACACTCCAAAACAAATGGCTGAGTGAAATATGGAAGTGCTAGTACAGGACAACTGCTCATCACCTCCTTGAGCTTATCAAAAGCTCTTTGTGCCTCCTCTGACCATTTGAAAGTCCCTTTCTTGGTGAGGTCTGTCAACGGTTCCCCCAGCTATGAGAAACGCTTGACAAAACACCTATAGTAGCTACATAGCCCAAAGAAGCCACGCAACTCGGTAAGGGACTTAGGTGGTGGCCAGCCTAGAATTGCGTAGATCTTCTCCTGATGAACCTGTACACCCTGTGCACTGATTACATGACCCAAGCATAAAATCTCCTTAAGGCCAAACTCACACTTTGAGGCCTTAGAATACAAGGACTACTCCCCCATGATGCCCAAAACCTCATCCCACTGTTTTAGGTGATCATCCCAAGTTTTACTATAAATGAGCAAAATCATCAAAGAACACCACAAGATACTTACACAACTGCTGGTTGAAAATATGGTTCATGCAAGACTAAAAGGTAATAGGTGCGTTAGTCAATTTGAAGGGCATGATTGAAAACTCATAATGCCCGTAGTGACACCTGAAAGCTATCTTGGGAATATCCTATTCACAGACTCTAATCTAATGGTACCCAGAATGAAGGTCAATCTTGGAAAAATACACTACCCCATGCAACTCATCAAGAAGCTCGTCGATCCTAGGAATCGGGTACCTGTTCTTAATTGTTTTCTTGTTTAGAGCCCAATAATCAATACACATCCTCATTGTCTCGTCCTCCTTCACCAAAACAATAGAAGAAGCAAAGGGACTGGAGCTCGGTCTGATATGCCCCATGTCAAGCAATTCCTTAATTCCTTTCTCGATCTCATCCTTAAACTTTTTAGAATGTCTATAGGGGGTAGTTATGAAAGACTTGGCTCCCTCCTCCAACTCGATGGTGTGCTCAAATCCCATATCTGGCAATCTCCCTAGGGGAATCTCTCCAAATACTCTGTCATGCTTAGCCAGCAATGATTGGATATCCACATGATAAGGTTGGTCACTGTCAAGAGTCTCCTTAGTAGTAATTAAGCACTCTACTACCCAAGCAACATCCCCATGCCTGAAAAGGCTCTCCATCCTCTTAGTTGACTCTATCTTCGGTGACCCGTTTGCCATACCTCTGAGCACTACCTCCTTACCATCCACTGCCCTGAACTTGAGCTCCATATTCTGGAAGTTTTGTGAATACTTCCCTAGCAAATGTAACCACTGTATACCTAAAATAGCATTTGTATCACCCAAGTCTACCACATAAAAATCATCTGTAACTGTGTAGTTACCCAAAGTGACACCCAACTGAGGAACTCTCTGTGTGCATGACATATTGAACCCATCTGCAACCATTACACTGAATCCCTCAAAACTCTCTGAAGGATACCCCTCTTAGCCACTAAGGCTGAATCAATGATGTTGTGGGTTGCCCCACCATCGATCAACACGGTAACATGTTGTCCCTGCAAAACTCCCCGAACTCTAAAGGAATTAAACCTGGGAGTACCTGAGATAGTAGCAATGGCACCACTCTTAGTCTCCATTGGTGGTTGCTCGTCCTCCGAACTACTATCATCGCTGCCCCGTACCTGCCCAACCTCTCCATCATCCTCACTGTCAAACACAACCTCAATGTAGTGAACCTTACCCTTACCCATGCATTTGGTACCGGGCTCCCATTGTTCCTTGCAATGATAACACAACTTCTTTTCTCAGCTCCTTATGAGCCTCTTCATCTAGTTTGTCCTTCTTAGGCCACTCTCTCTGAAAAGGTTTTTTATCCTTGTTTTTCTGAGGTAAGAAAGGTTTGGATAGAAACTTACTCTTGGGCACTATCATGTCCCCGAATTGGAGGTATGGCAATTTAATTAAATTATTTAATTAAGTTGTCCAAATTATTGATATTTCATGAGGATAGCTTAATTGATGATTTAATTAAATCAAGAGGTGTTATTAAATTAATTATTTATTAAGTTATTCCAAAAACTAAAATATCAAAAGGGATGACTTATTATTTAATTAATTTAATAATTAAAAGTGACTTAAGTGACTTAATAATAAAATAATAAAAAAATAGTCACTTAAGGAATAATCAAAAATCTTCTAGAAGCCTCTTGGTGATGAGGTTGAAAAAGTATAAAAAGAGGCTTTGGCTATGCATTTGGACATCTTGAGTTGAACACACTTTTTCTACTACACTGCTGAAGCTGAATGCTTAGCTTATTGTTTTCCAATCTTCGTTTGTGAAAGACCAAACCTAGTTGGCTAAATGCCAATTTCGGTTGTGCAACACCAACCCTAGTTGGAATTGTGGAGTTACTTCAGACTTCTCAATTGTGCAAATTTTGTGGCCAAGAGCCAAATTTGGATGGTACGATTGGAGCACTTCATTCTCAGGTTTTGTGAAGATATTTTCAGTCCTCTGGGAAGGACGATTTTGGCATTAAGGAAGGCATATTTCTATTGCAAGTGTTGGTTCAAATCATATCTATATTGCTGCATTTTACAGTCATTTCCAGCCACCTTGAAGAACCACATTTTTGCTCATAGTGGTCTCTTGCAGCAGCGATTTCACTTATTCCTTGCATCGCTCCACTTGGGAGACATTGGCGTCTATGTTAGGAGGTGTGTGGAGGAGTAATAGGTCTGCATTTATTTATTTTGGGATTGTTTTACCAGAACAGGGGCGGCATCTAGAGGAGTTTGATTCTTCACTTGAGGAGCTCCTAAATTTCTGATTATTTGTGGACAAGTTCGCCATCCCTTCTTCTTCACATCGGCACATAATATCCAGGTTCTTTAGTTCTATTTTCTGTAGTTCATTTGTATAAGTTGCTGCCATATGACAGCTGTAGATGCATAATTTATACTACCATTGTAATAGCATTTTGATGCAAGTTGTAAGCCAAGAGTCTTGGCATTGCATATTGAGTAGTGTTGTACCCAAAATATTTTTTTTGGCATTCTGTATAAATTGAGCTAAATCTTGTTAAAATGCCGTTAAAAGTCTGTTTTAGGTCAAACCAAACATAGGGTCTTTGTGGGTTTCTGTTAAGGAACACATGTGCAAAATTCTGAAAATTTGAAAATCAAGGTTTTACGCCCTTATTTTCAAGGAAACCCCCAAAAATAGGACCTTCCTAGAAATGATTGAAAATGATTGTGATAGGATTAAAAGGCTTCACGATCACATTGGTCAAGTCAGAATCATCAAAAGACATGTTTTACTCTGGTGGGTCTATTTCTATTTTTCAGGAACAAAGTTAGGAGCTCCGCAGCCATTAATGGCAGATTGGCCAGTACCAGGTGCTGAAAGCTAAGCTTCAAAAGCTTCAACGACGCAACCATGGCGAAAAAGATCTAAAAAGATGTTGTTTGATGAAGGAGATTCCTGAAACCCAGAAAGGTCAAAATTTGACTAACTCTGGAAACGTTACGAAGGAGAGACAAGTTCGCAATGCTGAAAAGAGCCTTTTTCAAGTAGGGGCGCCCATGATCTTTAAAGGTCAAATACAGTCTGTTGAATCATCCAAAGCAGTCATCCTCGGCATTTGCTTGTTGGCGCGACAACGAAACAAACAGCTAGATCGGCTGATGAGTTGATCATAAGCAGTTGCTAACGAAGCAAAAAAGTGGCAGTTGACAAAGTATCAAGAAACAGCTGTCGAAAGTAAAAATCAAAGAAAAAGAGCCTTTTTCCAAAGAAAGGCGCCCTTCTTTCTGAACCTCTAGATGCTGACAAATGACCAAAGGCCTCCCAGGACAATCTTCTCAACCTAGGTAGATCTCAACAACGCGACTGCAAGCACAGGCATCTGACGAAGCAGTCAACAAACAATCAGGATCAAACCAGGGCACATTTTAGATAAAGATAACTAAGCTGAAGGGCAAAAGCGCCCTTTTCAATGAGGGGCGCCCTTGAATAAAGGGACCCTAAAATGACTTCAGAGTTTTCCAACTCCAGTCATCTTTGGCGAAACAAAGCTGGCTACCTGACGAGATATCAAACAAGATCATCTGATTCTCTGATCAACGAGAAATCCAGATCAAAGCACGAGAGGTCATTTCAAAAGGCTGAAGAATGAAGATTGAAAACTCACTAAGGCAAAAGCAAAAGTGCCCTTTCTTGGAAAAGGCGCACTTTCTTTTGAGGCCTTGAACTCAACTTTTTGTCATCATGTCTCCCAGGCACTTCTCTTCAAGTTGGATCCAGCTCAACAGCGAATGTTCCAGAGTGGCATTTATGATACTTGAGTTTGACTTGATGCTTCTTTCCAAGTCAACTCAAGATGACATTAAATGTAATTGGAGTTAACTTGATGCCCCTTTCCAAGTTAACTCCATATCCCATAAATCATGCATTGTCAGATCCCACTGATTAAGGATGTCTAATCGGCTTCCATGATTTGTGGATCTTAGATCTCCACTAAATGTGGATGTCTATTTTGGAGGGATACTTACATTAAAGTTCACCTTTAGTTTACTTTCAGTCAACTGAAGTAGTTTCCAGTTGACTCTTTGTTTACTTTCAGTTAACTGAAGTAGTTTCCAGTTAACTGCTTGTTCCCCTTTTTAGGAATAAATCTTGCTAATTGATTGATTGGCAAGAACTTCATTGTTAACTCAAGGAGATTTTGGGCGTCACCTCTTTTGAGTTCTATAAATAAGAGCCTTGCTCATTGTTTTGTTTAACTCCACATTTGCTATGAAATTGTTGCGCCATTGTTGCCACGCCTTTGAAAGCTTAATATTTGTTCACTCTTGGATGAGAGTCTTGGTTTCCATTGTAATTGTGCATGATTTCGTGCCTTGCTATCCCAATCCTTTTGTAATTCAATATGAAGCTTGAAGAAGAATATCAGAAGGTGCTTGCATTTTGATCTACCTATTTGAGTTATTTCCATGTCTTGTATCAAATAGCTTGTTGTTTCATTTCCCTCCTCGGATAGGGGTTCCTCCTCCTTGGATATTTGTCATTAACAGTTATTATTTGTTGTTGTTTAATGTATTGTCCTTCAACCTATACTTCGGATAGGGGTTCCTCCAGCTCTTGTCGCCCAAGGCATCACACTTGTTGTTTTTGTAAACCGTTTCCTAGCCCATACCTCGGATAGGGGTTCCCCCTCCTTGGCAGGTCTCAGATTCAGTTTACCGTAAAGAGTGTTTGCTTGTACCAACCTTATCCCAGCATATACCCGAGAGTTCAAAGGCTCGGCCATATTCTCAGGAGACGACGAATTCAGGTGATCCAACCAATCCATTCCCGCTCCTATACCCTCATGCTCTGTTTACCTTGAAGGTATTGGATAGATTAAAAGCTAGAATAGTCGTAGTTAAGATCTGCCGAAACCAGAGAAAAAGCTTAGTTGCGGCGCATTGTGTTTGTGCACCCTTGTGTCCTACCGCTGAAGTACAAAAATATAGGAACCTTAGTTTACCATTCCCTTCCTTACGCATTGCTTTCAGCAGAGAGGGACTTCTCCTCTTTAAATAACAAAGAACTGTTGCAAAACATTTGAAATAGCTGAACGTTTACAATTAGCACTCCAGAGGTGCTAATTTAAATGCCAACAAGTAGTTGTAATCTTCATGTCAGCATTATATAACAGCCTTGTATTTGGATTTGCACTTAATGAAGGAGTTATAAGGTTGCATGACAAATGTTTGACAAATTGCCTTTGGCTGTAGCTTTCATTCCCTCATATTAGTTTGCATATTAAATGTTTGTAGAAATGTCATAGTGCTGTAGATGGTTATTTGAATTAGGAAAATTGCAAGATAAGTGTTTGTAAAAATGTTCCTTCTATGTAATTGCATTCCTCTAAATTAGTATGCATGCCAAGTGTTTGTGAAAATACCTCTTGGCTGTAGGTGTGCATTTGCATTTAGAAATTCATTTATATGCACTTGAAAACACAAAAAGAGTTGCATCTTCATTTTCGATCTTTGAATACATATCTTAGAAGTTATTTCCAAGCATTTGAACAAAATTTGCATTCATCAAATCAAAGGCAAAGCAATCTGAAATCAATTACTAGCAAGTTCAAGGTTGCAAGCAAAGTGTTTGTCAAATTGTCTGAGGCAAAAAATCAGAGATTTTACATCAGATTTGGCAAGGCACTTTACAGGTACTGAATGCTCCATATCACGAGCCCATATGATAGCATCCAATAGGGACTCTGGTCTGAAGGCCTTAATCCAACCACGAAGTGGCTCAGATAGACCCTCTATAAAAAGCATGATTAACCTGTGCTCCGACACCTCTGAAACCTGTTGTCGTGGTTTTTGCGACTACACCAACACAGAATAAAGTCACCAACAGCTACTCTATCCTCTCTTGAACAAAGTTTCTTGCATGCTAAGATTGCGAGATAGATCATACATTTAACTCCAAGGTTCCTTCAGTGCGAATAGTCTCAGTTGGCTTGATGTGATTTTGCTGGTATTTCAAGGGGACTTACACAATTGTTCGACAGTTGACAGCAGACAGCGGACTAAGGGCTTCGTTTAATTCAAATGATTTGGCAAGTGATCACAAGTTTCCTAATTCTAACCGGAAATGAACTGAATTTAAAAGGGGGTAGGGCCTAAGAAGTTTATATTCTACTCTAAGGCGTGGGACATGGCGATCAATTCTTACGGACTTCAACCGAGCCTTGCTTTGCCTTGCTTCGGACAGCTTCCACAAAACCGGTGCAATCTTCAGAGGAGTGGCGAAAGATGTTCAAACTATGACTCAACATGCAAGCACCATCAAGACGATGCATACGAACATGTGAGTCACAATCGAAGTTAAGTTTGAAAAATAATCCAGTTGACCACACAAGGCGAACCCACCATCAGCGAGCCCGCTAGTGGTATGGATGAACGAAGTCTTGTTCAAATCGAGTACCACATTCCACAATTACTAAGTACTTGCATGAAAATGAAAACTACTCTACTTTCCGCTAAGTGAAGCAAAATGGATGAAGAAACCTTGCTAACTGCTTATAACAAAGACAAATTCACCATTCAATGAAAGATCTTTTATTACAATAGTTTTTCGCAACAATCTCTTACAAAGTTTTCAAAGGAAAACTTTCCTTCTCCCTCAAACTACGCTATGCTAAGCTCTACTCTCTAGTCTGATCTCTAAGCTCTACTGTCTACTCTGATCAAAATGTCTATCTAATGAATTACAAATGAGGGGGACTCCCCCTTTTATAGATGGCCAAGTCCAACGGACGGCTCAGATTACAATCGGCTGGATGGCCCAAATTGTGCCACCTCAGCCCTAAACAAGATTCGCCCTAAAAACCGCCATAATGGAGAGTGGGGCAATAAATGAGCAATTAATGTCCATCATCCTTCTAGAAGATTTCTGTTTTGAAATGCGTTCACATTGCTCTTGATCTTCTTCTTGACGTTGTTCTTCAAATTCTTCTTTGTCACTAAGTCTCAACACTTAGCCATTTTCTTGCAACTTTTCTTCCTTCGTGATTTATCATCTTGAACTACTTGCTTCAAATCATCACCACCTAGTCTCGACGTTTCCCCTGCAAAACAAGCAAGGAGAAGAGCATTAGAACACTTCATAACATAAATTCACTTTACTTACCTGATTTTCACGCTCTAACTTCCAAGAGTTCATCGTCTTCACTAGCCAACTTTGCGTTCAAATTCTTCATGCCTTAGCCAAATTTTCAACCCATCTTCCTCAAGGGCGTATCATCTTTGAGAAATTCATTTCAATAGCTGGGTCATTGACGATTTTGATTTTATTCATCTCCAACTCAAGAAGATTATCTTCACGAAGAATTTGAGCAAATTCACCTAGGCAGTTCCTTTCGAATTCATTGTCTAGAGGATTTCACCTTGAAAACACATTTCCTTCACTTTGCCTTAGAAAATTTTCAAATTTTCCCTTAGGAAAACTCATCAATCCTATGCCCATCACAAATATTCACCACGGAAGGCTTTGGCGAAGCGTGGAAGACTTTGAAATCAACTTCTCATTGAAGATCTTCAATACCCAGAAGAAAATTTCCCTCGGAATGCGTCGAACTCATGGGTGTACAATGAACGGGTTCATTTAAAAAAAAAATTTAAAATTTTGAACCTTAGAAAAATATCTCCTTGTGCAATTTAACCCGTTTCTTCATCTCTGTGAACATTTCCTGTTGCTCTGACTTGAAAATATTTTATCCATCCTGCAAATGCCAATATCTTCTGACTTCATCTCCGGAAAATTTATTCGTGCTTCAAGAAGAATTTCACCACCTTTAAGGTCTTGGCGTATTTTCTAAAGGAAGAAAATATTGCGCCTTAGAAAAATTTTGAATCACTTAGCATCTTGAAAATTTTGCCTTAGAACATTTTTATTCAACTTCGTTCACCTTGCATGTGAGGAAAATTTCATTTCATCAACTCACTTAGAAAAAATTATTTCCATTACCTTGTGCGCATATTATACCATGGAGGACACTTTCAAGAAAAAAAAAAATTTCCAACGCCTTATACTTTACTTCACACTTGAATTACCTTGGGCGCATTTTCCTTGTCATGGAGAACATTCTCAACGCCTAACATATTACTCACCAACCTATACTCTTTAGGCACACATCACACTTTGAGGGGAATATTCAACACGCCTAGCACCTCACTTGTCTTCATCCACACTTGGGCGCATTTAGATATCAAGGTAGACTTAAGTCTTGCTCAAGAATCTTTTCATTTGTCCTCATCTTGCATCTTTGCATGTATACATTTGTCCTTTTCTAACCTTGCATGCCTTTAGTTTTGGCGCATATTGCATGGGGTGGAGGATAAAGATTTTGACCTTTTGACTTTCTAACCTTGGGCGCATTTCAGCTTGCTAGAAGATGGGCGCATATTTGGTGTCATGAAGGATGAAGCATTTACAACGCCCAACATGTGACCTTTGGGCTTCCTCTTTTTGTCTCTACATGGCCTCACTTGGGCGCATATTGCATGTGATGAAGGATGAAACTCCTTTGACTTGTTGACCTCTTTTGTAAACATGGCGCATTTCACCCCTTGAGAAGGATGGGCGCATTTAGCCTAGGGTGGAGGACGAGTTTCTTGCCTTAGAAAGTTTTTAGCATCTTGCTTGCATGTGGGCGCATTTCAACATAGGGGGTGGATGAAACTTGTACTTAGAATATTTTTTAGCATGCAAACTCTCAAGGTGGGCGCATTTTGGATAGGCAGGAGGATTAACATCTTTGACTTTCCTTGACTTTCTTGTTGCATGGGCGCATTTGAGCCTAGGAGGAGGATAAGCATTTCATACTTAGAAAATTTTTGCATGCCACTACCTTGAGCTGGGCGCATTTTGCCATGGGTGAAGGACGAACTTTGTTGACCTCCTTGACTTTCTTGGGAAGTGGGCGCATTTTGCCATGTGAGGAGGATGAAACATGTTAGAAACTTTTTCAAAAACCTTGAATACTTGCTGGGCGCATTTGGAGGTGGCAGGAAGATTTAGCTATGCCTTAGAATTTTTTTAAACTTTCTCCATTCTCCTTTGGGCGCATTTCAAGGCATGAGCAGGACGAGACTCAACACTTAGAAAAATTTTCATTTCATGCCTGTGAAGAGGGCGCATTTCACCAAGGCAGGAGGATATTTGAACACTTAGCCATTTTCCTGACTCCAGCTGAAGATGGGCGCATTTGGAAGGTGGTGCAGGATGAAGTTCCAGACTTAGTCACTTTTTCTTCTTCTTTGCCAGTTTCTCCATGCCTGCTATTTATAGTAAGTCCTTCAATTCTTGCACTTCAGAAGCTCAGATTGTCTTGAGATTTTAGACATTGCATCTTCACGACCTCGTTGGCCTGTTGACACTGCTATTTTGGGTTGGCCTGCTATTTTTAGCCCATTTCTGAAGGTGGTTTGCTATTTATAGTAACTGCCTGCTTCTGATACTTCCACCACTCCGTTTGACTTGAAATTCGAATGATACCTCACCACGGACCTGCCTATTACATCGCTACCAGAATCGATTTGCTATTTTAGCCCTCATTGCTTTCAAATGACTTACTATAAACAGTGGGTGCTCCGCTTGTCTTCAAATTTTACCGCCAGATAGTTTGAAGGATGTCAATCATGTGGCTTACACTGCCGAAATTCTGACTTTTACGCCTCTTTTGGGTCCTTCCGTCGAAAACCCCACTGGTCTTTGTATGCGACAAACGAATTTCCTGCTTTGTTCTTGGTTTCGCTGTATAGCGACAGATCAAGATGGGAGGCACCGGCCAAATGCATCTCGGGGTTAAAAATAGCAGTCTTAAATGAGTGAATGGCCCCGCTTTGCATGTCATATCATCGCGAAGCTCTAGAAAAACCCATAAGGAATATGCCAAAATGCAAAGAAAACCTTGACATGCAAACCCTAAAAATAGCCTCGGAAGGCTGAATTCTTAAAGTCGTTATCTCGCTTTGCATGTAACATCATCACGAAGGTCTCCGAAACCCAAGGAATCGCATATGCTGGAAAACTCTACACTTAAGCCCTTGAATCAAATGAAGTTTAATCCATTAAAATAGTAAGTTGTCCGTTTAGCCAAATTTTGGCACGAAAGCAAATTTTGATGTGTATTCTAGATGAAGGTGACTGTTAAAATTAAAAGGCTTAGAGAACGCAGTTGCTGAAGACGATGAACTCTTGGAAGTTAGAGCGTGAAAATCAGGTAAGTAAAGTGAATTTATGTTATGAAGTGTTCTAATGCTCTTCTCCTTGCTTGTTTTGCAGGGGAAACGTCGAGACTAGGTGGTGATGATTTGAAGCAAGTAGTTCAAGATGATAAATCACGAAGGAAGAAAAGTTGCAAGAAAATGGCTAAGTGTTGAGACTTAGTGACAAAGAAGAATTTGAAGAACAACGTCAAGAAGAAGATCAAGAGCAATGTGAACGCATTTCAAAACATAAATCTTCTAGAAGGATGATGGACATTAATTGCTCATTTATTGCCCCACTCTCCATTATGGCGGTTTTTAGGGCGAATCTTGTTTAGGGCTGAGGTGGCACAATCTGGGCCATCCAGCCGATTGTAATCTGAGCCGTTCGTTGGACTTGGCCATCTATAAAAGGGGGAGTCCCCCTCATTTGTAATTCATTAGATAGACATTTTGATCAAAGTAGACAGTAGAGCTTAGAGATCAGACTAGAGAGTAGAGCTTAGCATAGCGTAGTTTGAGGGAGAAGGAAAGTTTTCCTTTGAAAACTTTGTAAGAGATTGTTGCGAAAAACTATTGTAATAAAAGATCTTTCATTGAATGGTGAATTTGTCTTTGTTATAAGTAGTTAGCAAGGTTTCTTCATCCCTTCTGCTTCACGTAGCGTAAAGTAGAGTAGTTTTCATTTTCATGCAAGTACTTAGTAATTGTGGAATGTGGTACTCGATTTGAACAAGACTTCGTTCGTCCATACCACTAGCGGGCTCGCTGACGGTGGGTTCGCCCTGCGTGGTCAACTGGATTATTTTTCGAACTTAACTTCGATTGTGACTCACATGTTCGTATGCATCGTCTTGATGGTGCTTGCATGTTGAGTCATAGTTTGAACATCTTTCGCCACTCCTCTGAAGATTGCACCGGTTTTGTGGAAGCTGTCCGAAGCGAGGCAAAGCAAGGCTCGGTTGAAGTCCGTAAGAATTGATCGCCATGTCCCACGCCTTAGAGTAGAATATAAACTTCTTAGGCCCTACCCCCTTTTAAATTCAGTTCATTTCCGGTTAGAATTAGGAAACTTGTGCTCACTTGCCAAATCATTTGAATTAAACGAAGCCCTTAGTCCGCTGTCTGCTGTCAACTGTCGAACAATTGTGTAAGTCCCCTTGAAATACCAGCAAAATCACATCAAGCCAACTGAGACTATTCGCACTGAAGGAACCTTGGAGTTAAATGTATGATCTATCTCGCAATCTTAGCATGCAAGAAACTTTGTTCAAGAGAGGATAGAGTAGCCGTTGGTGACTTTATTCTGTGTTGGTGTAGTCGCAAAAACCACGTCAACAAAACCATAACCAAGAGTCTCTGAAACTCAGCAATATATGCATCTATTGTACCGCTTTGCTTGAGTTATGCCAACTCTCTGAAGTGTAACTCTAGATCCTTCTGGTCAAATCTGTCCATCAGTTTCTGCGTAAAGTCTAGGTATGATGTGATACTAGCATGGCCCAAAGTAACCAACCCATGGTACCACCACTTATGGGCATCACCCTCCAAATGCAAAGTAGCATACTTAATTGCCTCAGACTCCAAGTCTCCAACATCGGGTTGAGTTGGAAATAAGTGTCCAACTTCTGAACCCATGATCTAGTAGTGCACTTACCGGAACCATCAAATGAGGGGATAGAAATTTTTCCCACCTTATGCTACAAGTCCTAATTCTAAGGGCCCCTATTGTGATCTTTGGGTCTATTCCTGTATTTTATAGCACAAAAATCCTGTAGGGTCATGGCTGCATGGAACTCATCTTCAAGGGACTGATATTCCCTCAAATAATCAATGAAATCCTCACCTTGTGCTTGCTGTCCTGAATTACCAGCAAGTTGACTTGCCAAAAACTAAGGCATAAGAGGCCTAGGAGTCACTCTACTAGTTGTCCTAGTGTGACTATGTGCTAGTATATGAGTGTTACTTGTTTCTCCAATGTTTCCATTATTCCCATTACCTCCATGATGACCATTAGTATCCACTGTAGCATTATGACCAGCATTGTTCCTGTCATTCATCATCTGAGTTAGGAGTTGAACTACCTGTTGTTGACCTCTAGCCAAGTCATTAAGGATCTGTAGTGTGTTATTCTCAGGTATTTCACATCTATCACCCATCTCACATCTTTCACCCATGTTTTCCTCCTCTGATGAAGAATTTGAAGCAAATAAATCAAAACCCTCTTCTCTTGCCCTTCTCCTATAAGTTATGTAAGCCTTATCGTCTGGATTCATAACATTTCATGCAACTCAAAACCACTAAGCTCACTGAAAGCACAGGCTGGCAGGAAGACTAGCTTTGATACCACTATAAAATACCCTTCCAGGAGTGTGATGATTTTTGGCAATTGTTTTTCAGTTTGATAGATATTCTATTTTATCAAACTCAGTGCATAACAACAGATATATATAAACTGATTATCAAAGTAAATTGCATACAGTTCTAGAAACAATGCTATGATAATCTCCCTTCAAATAAGACTGATTTTACAATATTCTGATCAGAATTTTACCACAGTCTACTACCAAATTATTGTACTCAGTAAGAACAGAAATAACAAAGAAATGGACTCAGATTTGAACAGTAGTTTGACATTCACTGGCAATCCTCAGACTGGCAGATAGAAGAGTTACAATAACAATTTCTAAGTGTACTACAAACTCAAAGATACAAATATAAACTATGTTCAGACCTAGAAGAGTATCCGTCAAGGTCTGGTATGCAAGAATAACCTACAGAAATACTCAAAACAATAAGATGAGAGCAAAACCTCAAGTCTGAAGCTCATGCCACCACTGGAATATGATGCGAATGGAATGAATAGGCAACAGAAACTCACGTCTAGGACTGCTATAAATTGCAGTGTTGTTAATTGCCTCTTTTGTGCACTTGCCAGGACACGCCAACCCATAAAATGGTTCCCACGTCCTCTAGAAATGCTTCAGATTGCTCCTAACAACAAAACGCCCCTTCAAACACCCACGCAGAGGTCTAGCAAATGTGTCTCAGGCGCCAAAGAAGTATTTCAATCAATGACTAACGCGTTTGGTAGAGGTACACGACTTCTGGTTCTTTAGACAAGTAAACTCAACCTAGCAAAACGTCCTTAGCACTGTATAAGCTCCGACCAGCTCAAGAAGTTAATGAGAAGCCAGAACAACTTCCTTCAATCCTTCAAAACCCCACGCCTATCATTGCAATCAGCTCCTCATACACACTAAGCTCAGAATGGATATCGCCAGGTTTACCCTACAAGAAGATATTCGTTCAAACGCCAAACCCTTGAACAATCCAAAACTGAATATATCGTTCTTCATCAATTTTGTCTCTAAAAGAGACTCACAAAATTGCATTGACGCTCCAGTAAAAGACATGTGTGATCTCCTCAATGAACCAGCTAGGGTGGAATCATTTCACCATCGAAACCGGATGCCCTAGGGTTTCCATGTCCCCAAGACCAAGAACCTTCGAGAGTTCTCCAAGATGAAAATGAGAAATAAACCAAGCATGAATGAAAATGAGCCTCCAAATCTCCTTTTATATTTCTCACTTTAATTTCCCACTCAAATTAAATAAAGTGACTTTATAAAGTTACCTTTTAATATTTCACTTAAAGTCACTTTTTATAACTTATTTAATTAATCACTTAACATTACCTTTTTAATTTTTGCTTTTCCTGCCAGGTAATATTAAATAATTAAGTAAATGAATTCCCTTATTCTACCTTCAGCCTTCGGCAATTAAAAAGGCTAAATTAGCAACCTAGGTGATCATTGAGGAGACATTACATGCTTGGACTTCCCTGTCGAATTTGGTTGTCACTAACTATGTTCATAATTGCCACTCTCAGTTGTGACATTGTCTATAGAAGATCCGCTACCTTGATAGGTACGATTGTCTGCAACATCTACCGTACAATGTTCTTTTCTAACTCCAACGATAATGATGTACTTGTTGCTTCATTAGAGGATCTCCTTTCCTTGGCCATTGCTTGTTCTACTTCCGCCTTGGCCTCTCAAAGTTTTTCCTTCTCCGTACAAGGGTTTGGGTACATGGTCTTCTTTGTTTGTGCTCTAGTAATTGCCAGAACCTCCTCGTCCTCCACTTCCAACATGTTTATACCTTTCTGTTTCGAGTAGTCGATGTCTTCGTGATCGTCTAGTCCACACCACTTACATAACATTCCTCCTTTGCCTTGATTGTTCTGGCATTCTCTGGTGAAATGACCCCATTCATTGCACTTTCGGCATTGGATCATGGCTCTTCCTTTAGAATCGTACTGGATTCGGCTTCTCAACCCATTGTTGTTGTACCGATCATTATTTCCTCTTCTATTGTGGTACCCACCAGGAGATGCATTATTGTTATTATTTTGTGGTTTAGGAGTGGTTAGAGGGGTTGACTATTCCCCTAGGGTGAAGAGTACTTGTGTGCTTCTTGTCTTTAAATTGTATGAGCATTCCTTGAAGGAACGTCCCAGTACTTGACAAATGTCACAAAATGATTTCTTCAGACAATTATTTTTAGTGTGACCTATTTTACAGTCGGTGCACCGTAATTCTTTGGTTTCTTTTGGGTTTTCTTTGTCAACCTTTAGTTCTTTCATCATGTACATCATATCTCACCAGAGGGCCTAAAAAGTTTTAGATGCTCCATTACTACTCTCATCTATAATCTCATCGTCATTTGTCTTCCGTTTTGTCCAAGAAGATGTTTTGTTTTTACTCTCAATGTCCATTGCCCGATTGTAAGCTTCAGCGTATGACGATGGAGGTACTACCTTCATTTTCTTGCACAGCGAGGGAGTTAGTCCTTCGATGAATCACCACTTCTTCAGTTCATCGGCCGGTTGGTTCTCTAACTTTACCAACAATTCTTTGAGCCTCTGATTGTAAGCTCATACATTTTCATGTTTCCCTTGTTTGGTGTTATAGATTTCGGCGACAATTTCATTGTCATCCTGTAATAATTTGAACTCTACCTCGAATGCTTTTCTCAATGCATCCCATGAGGCTGTATCTTCTACTGCTAGTTTGGTGAACCAATCGATTGTTATGCCTCATAGCGTTGCTGGAAACGCTCTCAACCAATAATTTGTCTTCTTGGATGCTCGCTATCCATATGGTCTCACAAGTTTTACAGTGTCTCACTGGATCCTCTGACCCATTCCCCATGAATTTTGACATTTTTTGCCTTTCCACATTCAAACTAGCTAGCAGAGTCACCATTTTCCTTCCCAAATGTTCTCCCCGTGTGTTGGACTTATTTGGACTCTTTCGCTCAGTACGTTTTGATGCATGTCCTGCACTCACAGCCACATACGAGTCCTCCACTCGTCCACACTTAGCGTCCTCTACACTCTAGGTATCTTGGGGGTCATTCTTGCACTCCCTCCATCCAAGGGTCTTTGGTTCGGATCCTCCAATTTTCACAAGATTCTAATTGGGTCATAGCATGCACTGTCTCATTCTCCCCCAATACAATAGCATTTTAAAGTTCATGAATACTTTGTAATAAATCCACTACTTTAATTGGTATGGTACTTTGAAGTGCTTGTCGTGCAATATTTTTCTCAGATTGTAATTGATTTGTTATTGTACTTGCATTTGCATTTGAGTGGCATTGTTCATTATCCATAGAAGAAAAACAAGAAAGAAAGAAGGAAAAATACATATTAATGTCCACGAATGACCAAAAGTAAGTCAATGGGACTCGAGACGAGCAATATATAATAGAGTAAAAAGTCCCAGCAAGGGAAAGAACAAAGATAAAAGATACAAAACAACAAAGGACCACCAAAACAAGCGGTCAAGAAATAGATACAAATAGCTAAGCAAGGGGAACAAAAAACTTGAAGAGCAAAGAGCAACCACAAAGGAAAACTGAAGAACATCAAGTATCACTATCTAGATGCAAGCACTCCTTGCAATGTTGGATGAGAAGAAACTAGAGAGATTGAGGACACAAGTAACCATAGCAACAACCATTCATCCTAACATGCAAGCATAAACAAACATAGATATAGCCAACATTGTGGCCTTTAGTCATGGTCCATGCATGCAAAGTACATCCACCTAATACAATTCAAATGAAGCATAGTCCCAAGGCCTTTTTGTACCTAGAAACATACCTAGAGAACAACCTTCATTGCAAGGTACAAGGTGGAACAAGGAGGTGCACAAGGAAGAAAATAAAATGTGTGCGAATTTCTAGTTTTACAACAACCTTCCCTTCAACGTGGCAATGAGCCTATACTAGGAGAATTTTGTAACAACATTGACAATTGCAAGGGTACAAGGCACCCTCTCTAAGAGGCTTAAATGGGAAGTTGCTTTAGAATGCTATTGATGATGCAAAGTTAATTTTAGAACAAAAGACGCAATGGAGAAAGTGTGGATGAATAGAAAGAACTACACTCTCATCAATCTTTTGGCAAATTCAAATGGTGAGATGGTTTTCTTGAAGTCAATTAATGCCTCTAACAAAATTAAAAATGCAAAAATTTGAGCATAATGTTGGATTAAGTTGTCTTAGAGGTGGGCATAGAGAATGTGGTGAACATTATCACTAATAATGCAACAACATATGTGGCAACTGGGAGATTGCTTTAGGAGAGGCATTTGTCACTCTTTTGAACCCTTTGCATGGCACATTGCCTTGACCTTCTTTTGGAGGACATAGGAAAAATTGATTGGGTGAGACCAATTGCAAAACATGCAAGCAACATCACAAAATATATTCATAACCACCCTTGGGTTCTTAGCTTGATGAGAAAGCATACCAAGGAGAAAGAGCTTGTGTGACCTAGTCTCACAAGGTTTGCAACTAACTTCATAATGTTGCAAAGCATTACTTACTAGTTTTCTGACATCATTGAAGCAGATGTTTGTGAGTCATCCATGGGTAGATTCACCATAATCAAAGAATCTTGATGGAGAGAGGACCACAAAGAGAGATTTTTATAGTGTCTTTGCAAAGAGAGTTGTAGTGATCATCAAGGTAACCTCAAACTTCAATTTAAATTTCAAATTGAATCCTTTATTTTCAAACTTTAATAGTGTTTACTTTCATTGCAAATTGGTAACTTTGATTTGTTTGACTTGTAGGTGTCACAACCTTTGATGAGAATTTTGTGCTTGGTGGATGGGGATCAAAAGTCAATGGGCTACATTTATGAGGCTATGGAATTGGAAACGAAAGGAAGAAAGACAAACCCTCAATATCACTTCAGTACCAAATGCCACTAAAACCACTCTCATCCTTCCATTTAGAAGGCATACTAAAAGCTAATATTTTATGCTAAACATTCTTCTCTATGTCTTCTAAATATTGCTTTATAATAGTTGCTTTGATCTTTCCTTTATCTTTTTCATGTTAATACATAGTCTCTTTTATAGTTTTTTTTCTAATACACCTTGTTGTATAGTGTCAACTGTCAACTACCTCCCAGGGATTTTTGTGATATCATATATACCAATATACACTTTTTTTTATCAAAAAAAAATAATAACAATTCAATAGAGGTTTATGAAGTATATCACCTGCTGAAAGCTTTGTCAATCTAGAAGCAAGTTTTGGGTTGTCAGTGACATCTTGTACTAACATTTCTTAGAAGTGGTTGTATAATCCTTGTGATTGTTACAACTGCAATGTTTTCTTAATTGTGGGTCATTGATCTATACATGACTTATTGTCAAGATTTGGGTTGTTAGTGACATCTTGTGCTAACATTTCTTAGAAGTGGTTGTACTAGCCTTGTGGTTGCAACAATTATAATGCTTTCTCAATTGGGGGTTGTTAGTGACATCTTGTACTAACATTTCTTAGGAGTGGTTGTACTAGCCTTGTGGTTGTTACAATTACAATGCTTTCTTAATCGTGGGTTGTTGATCTATACATGACTCACTATGGGGCTTTGTTATAGATTATTAACTCTTTCCCTTGTGTGTGTTGGGTATGTGTAATAATCTCACATTGACAACAATCATGAGTTGAGAAAGGTTTGAAGCATTACACATGCCAAAAGATTAGCCCATCCTGAAACAAGCTTCAAGATTTATAATAATCTCACATTTATAGCATCCTTCAGGTTTAAAAAGCATCTTCCCAAAAAGTTACAAGAGCACTACTACAAAAGTAAGCTTTCGCATGCATGTTCTCAATTCGTAGTGTTAGCGATGTCTTCTCCATAAAATTGCTTGGAGGTGGCCATCATGTTTCATAGGTCCAATTGTCTTGCAGTTGTTACCATTGTGATGCTTTAAATCTGGCACATCCCTATGGTGGACTTGCATTACATTTGTACCCCAAAATTAAAATTTTTTGTTACACTTAGACATTTTGAAGAAATGAGTAAAAGTCTTGTCAAAACAATGAAAAGGTCAAAATTTGGGTGTGCGTGTCTTGCATGGAGGGTTAAAATACAAATTTTTCCAAATTCGATCAGGGCTCAAGAGCAGCTTAACCTACAAAACCGGATCTCAGTTTTTCATCCAAATTTTAGGAAAACTGCTATTTTTTTTTTTTTTCTCGAAATAGTAAAGTTTTCTGGGTTTTTCTGGGTTTCTTTCGAAACGGATACTGGCAAAATTTTCTAAAAATAGAAAGTTGGTCCGACAGGGTCCGAACTGATTTTGATTGGCTCAAAATATGTCCGTATCAGGCTGGTGCAGTCAGAATCTTAAAATAATCAGTTTTGCCCTACTGGGTCTATTCAGCTTTTTCAGAAGCATATCTGGAGTTCTGAGGTCATCAATGGAGGTCATCCGACTGCCAGGCGTCAATTTCAGCATTCAAATTTCCGGCAGAAGGTGAAACGATGAACATGCACGAAGAACGAGGAAGAAGATTGAAAAATCTTGAAAATTTTCTAACACTGCTGAAAGTGGGCGCCCCTGTTGAAGAAAGGCGCCCACCTTTTTAGGGCATCAGATGAAGGAATTAGGGTTACGGTCTCCAATGAAAGTTGTTCACTGTTCAGTCAAATTCGCGATGGATATCCCCGTCAGAACATCCGACAATCCAGTCTCCGGCAAATTCAAGTCAAAGTGGAAGGTATAAAATGAAGATCTGAAACTTGAAGATAAAAATTGAGAAATTTTCTAAGTCTGGAGAAACTGGGCGCCCTAAGTGAAGAAAGGCGCCCAACTTTTCAGGGGTGCAAACAGAGGAATTTGCAGTCGAAGCTATAACGGGATGTCTTCAGAATTCAACTGGCTTCGCAGTGAGCTATTTAGCACGACAAACGGAGCTCGCAGTCATCAGATTCAAAAGGCTGAACAGAAGGTCCGATGACAGTTGAAAAGAGAAATCTAAAAGCAAAGGTGAAAAAGGTGAAAAATAAACTGTGTTAGTAAACTGGGCGCCCCCAGTCAAGATAGGCGCCCAACCTTTTGAAGGGTGAAAGTTCACTTTTTGGCAAACGTGTCTCCAGAAGACCCCTCTTCATTCTCCGTCAGCTTCGCGATGAGCACAAACATTCAGCAATCCGACGCCCGAAGCTCAAAATTCGACAAGATCATCTGTGAAATAGAGGATAATGAAGAACTTGGAAATCAGAAAAATGGCTAACACTGGAGAAACTGGGCGCCCCTAGAAGGAAAAGCCTCCCGTGAATTCGGAGGTCGAGATCAAATTTTTAGCCGGAGGTGCCTCCAGAACATCTTTTTCAGAATTAGTCAGGCTTCGCCGTGAATCACTCAGCTCGTCTGTCGGGTTGATCTGTCAACGGGAAATCAGAGGCAAAGGGGCATGTTAAAATGGAGAAAAGTTGAAAAAGTGGAAATTTTGACCAAGTCTGGTGAAGTTGAGCGCCCCTTTTGAAGAAAGGCGCCCAAATCTTCATGCCTTAGAAGATTTTTGAAGATTTCTAAAATTTCAAAATTGTGAGAAGAAGAAGATGGCTTCCAAACTGAGAAGATAAGATTTAGGGTTTTGAAATAAAAGCAGAAAAGAAAGCAAAACCTAAATCAGACCCTAAGTCTATTTAATACCTCTTTTCAATGTATTGTTCATTATTTTTGCAGGTAGCATCCAGAGGAGAAAGTTGGAGCAGCAAGTTTGAGAAATTTTTGTGATTAAAGAATTCATAGTTGCTGGTTTTACATCATATTTTTCAGACCAGCAAGCATAAACCCTTGCTTTTTCAAGCTTTTTGTTCCAGAAGATCAAGTTTTTCAAGCAGAAGGCCAAGGCTTTCAATTTTTCAGTCATCTGGGTCTTTTTGCCTCCACCTTCTGAAGAATTTTTCAAGAACTTCATCAAGTTGCAGCAAGTGCTTTTATCTTGCATGTCAGTGAAAACCTCAGAGCATTCATATTTCAACCATCTGGGTCCTTTCCAATCAGTCTTCTGAAGAAAACCCATATCGCAGCTTTTTTTTGAAAACCTAGGGTTGGCTGCTTTTTCGATCAAACGTCAGGGTTTTACAAATCTAATCAACTGGGTTCATTCCAAATTGTATTCTGAACAAAACCCAGATGCCAGTGTTTTTTTAGAAAAATTGAAGAAATTAGGGTTTGCTGCTTTTTCAGTCAAAGTTCAAGATTTTCGAAAACGGACGATCTGGGTTGTCTTGCATTGATATTCTGAACAAAACCCATATCTCAGAAAAATTCTCAAAAAATTCGTCCGTCGAAGCATAAAAATCAGCATTCTAAAAATAGAAATTGCACAAGACTTGTCTGAACCAAGGCGAGTTTACAGTCATTCTTCAAGTTTTCTGAAATGGAATACACTCCTAATGTCTTCAAGTCCGAATCAGCCCTCTTTCATAATTACATCAAAACAGCTGAGACAGACTTGCATCATATCAAGCCGGTGTTCGATCTATATCCCTTGGAGAGAGCAGGCAACATTTCAATCAAGAACCTGGGTCATTCTGGACTCCCTGCGGCGGCGTCTATTCCTATATCGGTTTGACCTTGAGTTACATTAATGCAACTTGCATTAAGCATTACAACCCGGCTACTAAGGAGATCCGGTGTGGATGGCGGAGGGTTGATTTGCAGTCTAAAGCCTGACATGGTCGAAAGGTGTTTTTCCATTCCCCCATGGCCTGAAAGTGTAACTCTTTCGAGGGATGAATGTGAAAAGATGTGGAACATGCATAAAGACAAATACAACAAGAAGATGGTACTGAAGTGAATGAAAAGAAAACATAAGAATGTTGTTCATAGTTGCAGTCCAGTTGGCGGAAGGATAGGTCATGTTTCAATGATGTCAGCAAAGTTCAATAAAGCGGCCAATGAGATTGAAGATTTCCAGAGATCTATTGCAGATGCCGAAGATATTCTTGAAAAGCGGTGTTTTGCTGTTGATGGCATAGATGCACCGAACCGGGACACAATCTCAAACTTCCTAGCGGATGTGATCGAGTTTTAAAGCAGCTTTCTTCTAGAAGCTTTCTTTTCCGCTTTCTTTCTATTCTTGGAATAATCCTTATCCATTCTTTGAGGATAGAAAAGAGATAAGATATATACTCAATAGTTCGGGTTCAAAAGCAACACCAACTTTAGGACAACTGGCTTTCTAGATTTGTAATAAAGCTTCTTGGGGGCGGCCTAGATTAATGAAAGCAAGGGAGATTTTAGGGTTTCTCCTCGCTTCTCTATAAATAAGAGCCTTGTTCATTTGGATTTCTTGCTGAAGTTTGTTGTCATATGGAAATTCTTGAGCACAATTAAGCAGGTTGTTTATTAGGTTTACCTGAGTTCCGCGGGTTTTGGGACGTGCTGGTGAGAACCACATGTTGACCTATTGTGCCTTCTTGTTGCTCAAGTATTTGTTTCATTTTGTATTTATTGATAACAAATTTGTTTATTTTCTTATGCAGCTTCAAAAGAGGTTCGATAAGATTGCATGTTTTCTATTGTGTTAAGAATAAGTTTGCAAGCCTCCTTAGCTGCAATTTCTTGTTCAAGGCATGTTAGAAGGGAGTTTTTGTTTCAGAGATTTGAGTAATAAAATCATGAGCCTCTTTTGCCTTGATCGAAAATCTCAGATTTTCGTGATCTATGTTACGCTTTTATGATCTTTATTTCAGCTTACAGTGAAGTGTGTAGGTGTTTGTTGGAAGAAAGATTATTGAAGTATTTTTGTCAGAGAATCTACCTTGTTAATTTCTAACTTCTCTTGCTCTGCTATTACTTGAGAGGTTAGGAGCGTCTTTAGTCTAGGTTAGTCGTAGTTGAAATTCTTATCAGAAAATCTCAGCTGCGGCGTTTGTGTTTATAAACCTTGACTGCTCTAAACAGTCAAAGAGATAGGCAACTTAGTTTTGGTTACTTTCTTGAATACCATGTGGGGAGCTTCCCCTCCCTAATTTGAAGGCAGTTTATCTGTGGCCACTTGGCTGTCCGTTTTCAAGTCCATATTCAGGAGGGTCACGATTTAAATCAACACATTCCACAATAATAGTTCTTCTCATGTTTATGAAACATTCTAGTGACCTAAAACTTGCCAATCTACAAGCAAGGTGTAGGGTAGAATGACCTCTTATGCTCCAATAGTACGACCTAGATGTTAATTGTCATGTTTTATGGGCCCCCTTGTTTTGTTGTTCTTATCATTGCAATTTTATCTTAATAACTAGCTGTTCATTTAAACATGGCATATCCCTATAGTGGGATTCCATTTCATTTTAATAATCCCTTCCTTCTCTATCTATGGAACGTATTAATTTTAATAAAGAAATTTATTCTAAAAAATTTCTGAAAATTATAATTCTAAGCATTGAAAACTAGCATACAAAATTAATAAAACCCACTTGATCATCATGCTAACACAAAAAAAAGACAATCTACACTTAGATTAATTGTTTTAAATAAGAATAACAAGAGATATAAAAGAAAACCTCCTCTTGTTGTTTTATAAAAAAGGTGATTTCTAATCAAAATAAACTATACATATTACATATACCCAAAAAAACAGTTGTGGTTTCCAGTGTTAAGAACATTATAGATTATTTTTTAAGGTTTTCCAAGTTAAAAGTCTTGTAAATAAACGAAATGGGAAACAACAGCAAAGAAATATGAAATACATGTTATTCTTCAATACATCTTCAAGCTCTTGACATGTGCAGAGCCTCTTCCCTTAAGGTTTGGCACTAGTGATGAATCATTAACTTCTCAGAAATAAAAACATACCCTACAAGAAAGCAATTCCACAATGCACTCTTCACATGTAGTGGTCACTCGAAGATCCAAAACAGGGGCCACTTCAAATTTCAAAAATTCCATTTTTGGCAAGGTGCACCTGAAAGCAACATTGATATAGCATACTTACTGAAAACAAAACAGAAATTCGGAAGAGAGAAACGTAAATAATATCATGGGATTATCTAGGACAGAGATTGGGACTGTATAAAATCTATAAACCTTGAAAGTATATATCAAGACAGATGTAGCATGCTGAGCATATTACATTAAATTAACAATTAGAGATTGAACTAAAAGAACAAAATCAACATGTATCTGCTTCATCTGTTAAACTAGTGCATTTGTCTGTCTATGCTTTCTTCAACATCCCTTCAGCTTGTCTATCCTAGAAAACCCCAACAGCTACCATAAGTTGGAAGCATGAAAGGGAACCTTTCTCTACAGTTTCATTGCCAAGAAGATAAGATATTTGTAGATTTCCATTAAACAATCTAAACATTTTGTTGTACCCAAAACCAAAATTTTTGCTTCACTAAGGCATTTTGCTTAATTGAGTCTTAATCTTGTTAAAGTGTTGTCAAATGGTCGTTTTTGGGGTTTTTAAATATGGAGTTGGTGTCAGTGTCATGTCAGTATGTTACTGAAGAGATTTAAGGAAAATGAAAATCTGAACGAAAAAACATCAAAATTTTCTATC
>VDFB02136060.1:0-14632 GCA_007258455.2 Sequoia sempervirens
TGTGTGGGTATATAATTAGTGAATGGATTCTATTATGTAATGAATGTAATTTGAAGGTTCCTGTATGAGATTATTCATGGTGAATGCTGCTGTAAACAGACACCAGAAAGATAAGTCTGACATTTGTATGTAATCTCCATTACTGTAATACAAAGTGATTTCTCTTGGTGTGGTGGGCTTTTCTCCCATAAGGGTTTTCCCATGTATATCTAGTGTTCATGTGTGATTGTCAAATTCTCTATTTCTATTATCTATTTCAGAGTGCATCTTAATTGGACTATAATTGTAAATTTTAAAGAGCATTTGCATTCTTCCCTGAGGTTTTGGCATTAGGAGAGTTGTTTCCATACTTCGACTTTCCTTACAGAGAGAAAGAGAGGGAGAGGGAGAGAGGAGGGAGTGGGACAGATCTGAAGAGAGAGAGGGAGGTAGGGAGAGAGTGGGAGAGAGAGTGGGAGAGAGAGAAAGGGACTTGAGAGGGAGAGAGGAGAGAGTGTGGGAGAGAGAGAGACTTGAGATGGAGATGGATAGAGAGGGAGAGGGAGTGGTAGGGACACAGGGAAGTGTGTGAGAGAGAGGGATAGAGATAGGGGAGGTAGAGAGAGAGAGACTTGGGAATGGAGAGGGAGATAGATTGGAGAGGGAGAGAGACTTCAGAGAGGGAGAGAGGGAGAGAGAGTGGGAGAGAGAGAGACATGAGAGGGAGAGAGTGTGAGTGTGAGTGAGATTGAGAGAGAGAGGGGGAGTGGGAGAGAACAAAGAGAGAGAGGGAGAGGGAGAGACCTAATTGAGAGAGACCTAAGAGGGAGAGAGGGAGTCAGAGAGACTTGAGAGAGACCTAAGAGGGATAGAGACTTAAGAGGAAGAGAGACTTCAAAGGGAGGGAGAGAGAGGGAGGCAGGGAGAGGCGAGATGGAGAATTAGAGGGAGATGGAGAGGGAGGGAGAGGGACCAGAGAGAGAGAGAGGTATAAAGAGGGGAAAAGAGATGAGGGAGGGATAGGTCCTTAGTTTAAAGGGAGACATAGTGATAAATAGAGAGGTAGAGAAAGGGACAAAGAGATATGATAATTTATGAAGATTTTTTCATCTCTTTACTACCAAAAATATAAATATTTCATTATTCATTAATTTTTCTAAATTTTAAAGTATGTTGAGATGAGTATTACAAAAAAAATCATGAAAAAGAGACTTTGCATGTGAAAGTAGTGAGCAATTGATGTTTCAAAAATGAAATATGAAGTTCAAATGATTATACTAATTTTTGTGTAAAATATGAAACACCACCCACCCATTCCTGCATGATTTAAATCACTTTCCAATGCCCGAAAATAGCCTTTGATAAGAAACATAAAAAGCTATGCCATTTTACTAAAGAGGGTTTTTAGTTCTTCAAAACAGATATCCATTTTGAAACGAATATCTGTTTTGAAACTAATATATTCGTTTCAAAATAGATATCCGTTATAAATGGATATCCATTTTGGTTTGGTATTATGAAACCAAAATGAATATTAGCTCAGGATTTGGTTCAAGGTTTTCTGGCCTAGAAAGTCAACCCAAAACACTTGTTTTGAAAATTAGCTTAGTTTTCCAAAGTTTTCCCTTGTGGCTGATGACTTTTTTTAATCCAAATTTCATCAAATGAAAAGGGTTTATAAAAAAAATTGTCAGCTTTCCACCAATATAACTTTTTCCTTATTTTGAATTTAATAAATAAATTATTATTGATTTCACCTACATTACTGCCTCTGTAACACATCATAGATTGATTGAAAACTTCTTTTAACTAAACCACTTAACATTTTTTGAATCACAAGATGCACTACATTCTATGCTTTGTACACAGGATGAAAAAAATTGAATTTTATAAATTTTGGACCAAGTTATGGTGGTTAGACAGATGTTTTAATAATTCTAAAAATTTCTAATAAAAAAATCATAACTAATTATTTACATGGAAAAAAATTACAAATTTTTTTTGGAACATCTGGGTATGTCTTCTACTTATATTGAAAAATTCAGAAAAAAAAAAATTTTAAAAAAAATCTTGTACTTAGGGTGGTTAGGCATACACTTGCTTCTTATCTTTTTCTTGAAAATTTAGTATCATTTATTGAAATTAAAAATTTTCTCAAAACAAATTTACTTTTTTTTTCCAATAAAGGACTAGTAGCCTAGAAACTACATTTAATTTGCTACAACTTTTGTTCGTACATATTTTTTAAATTATGTTAATAACCTATTCAATTTTTTATGTCAAGTTGCCTAACTCTGATTTTTTTGAATTTTACTCACTAGAGGTCTGAATTTGACCCCTCATGATCCCAAGACTGACTCAACTAGTATTGTTGATTGGTGTTATTTACCTCACAACCTCGGCTTGAAAATAATGAAGGTTATTATTGAGGAATTCTTAGAGGATCTAAAATCTAAATCCATAATCACTTCTAGACAAGGTTGTGTATTGGTTTAAAGGTGAATTGTTGTTCTTGCCAATTAAGGTCTAAACTCCCATTGGGTGGTATTGTTGAATGGTTTGGCCCGGTTCATAGTCTACTAAAAGCAATTCCTTGAATAAAAAAAAAAATCTAAATCCATAATCCAGTTTGTCTTTTGCTATCTTGGCCCAAAAGATACCAGTTTATGAAACAAGAACATGCTCATCAAACTCACAAAAGGGTAAAATTATCTTAACCCAAGAAGATTGTAATATATTTAAGGAAACTTTAAGGAAGATAATGTTATAAGAAAGAAAACAACTGCAAGGTCTAAAAAGTCATCAACTCACACAAAAAATTCAAGAATCTCTGAAGGGTTGAAAAAGAGAAAAAAAAAAAAAAGACAAAAAAAGTAAGTCAGTTGCCAACAAATACCTAGTTTGGTGAGGAGTGTAAAATTGCAAGGAAATCCAACAAGTAGCTATGTAAAGAAAAGGAGAACACAAGGCTATACAAGCAAATGGAAAAAGTAAAAAACATAGGGTTCATGAATGTTAGACAAGAACAATTATTATATCTTGGAAAGAACAACCCAAAGCTTTTTTTGGAGGGAGCTTCAATCAAAGAAAGAGGAAATGAAGAATAACCTCACCTCCACTCAATGGTTTGAGTATTCAAAACACTTATATGAGCAATATTCAGGGATTGAAGAGCCTCCAAGGGTAAACAAGAAAAAAAAGCTTTTCACTTTATAGGAGGTTAAAGAAGGCATCGAGAAGTTGAGGGAAAGAAAGGCTAGATACATGGTTGAGCTTCAAGTTGAATATCTAAAATCGGGAATGGAAATCATATCTCCTCACATTATGAATATTTTCAACAACATCATCCAATGTGGGTTTCCAAAATATTGGATCACTAGCTTAGCCATACCCCTAATTAAGAGTGGTGAAGTTAACAACCCATCCAATTATTGAACCATCATGATCAACCCTTTGTTTGCAAAGTTTTTTTGAACATAAAATCAACAAATGGGAAAAAGTTAAAAAATAAGAGATCAAAAGGGAAAGCAGGTTTTAGACCAAAACACTCAATAATCGATCATGGCATCACTTTGAGACATATCATTGAAAAATTTGGGGTGAGAAAGAGGAAGCTTTTTGTTTTTTTATCAATTTTAGGAAGGCTTTTGACATGGTTCCTAGGAACAAGTTATGGGATAGAATGAAAGATATTGGTATTCCCAAACATTTTAGACCAAGTGTCCATAGGCTTTATGAAGAGGTTCAGGTAAAAATCACAACTCAGGTAGGTACTTCAAAAGCTTTAGGAGTGACATTGGGATTAAATAAGGCTTCCCTTTATCTCCTACTCTCTTTGGTCTTTATATCGACAAACTTGAGGAGTGGTTGAATTTGAAGGGTAGGGAAGGGGCTTCTTTGGGAAATTATATTGTTGGGCTTCTTTTGTACACATTAAATCTTATTTTGATTGCTAGATCTGCCTAAGGGTTGCAAGCGCATTTGGATGCACGTGAGCATTTTTGCAAAGATGTGGGTATGAAAATTAATATTACTAAAACCAAGATCATGATCTTCTCCCAAAAAAGGAAAAAGAATCAATTCAACTTCTATTTTGAAGGTAGTGTTGAATATCCAAAATATTGAGAGGGGGGGTGAATCATTATCTTCTTGAAATTATTGAACAAATACCATCCAAATACTCTAATGCATAAGATAGTAAAGATAAGCAAGAGCATTAACAAAGCACGAAATCACACATCACATAAACACCAAAATTTTTACGTGGAAAACCCAAAATGGGATAAACCATAGTGAGGGCTAGCTCACAATATAGTATAACCAGTTATTAAATATTACAAAAAAAGGGGTGGCTCACTACCAGGACTCACTTTCCAAAATGGGAGGCACACTGCCTACAAAATTACAATAACAAAATGGATTACAAGCAGAAAATGAAGTGATAATGTGCACCTAATAAGTGTTTATTCAGTTCCTTTGAAGTTCAGTAAACTATCTTTGCACTTCATCATTTTCACACTTCTTCACATTCACATAATCAACATCTACTTCAATCTCAAAACTATCCAATTTAATATATAGCCGATACATTCACAAGTATCAATTAGGTCGACCTAATTAGATGCAACCAAAAGGAATAACTATCAGCCCTAAGTATTTACAAAATCCTTTAAGGGATAATTCAAAATTTCCAACACGCTACATCATGTCTGCATGGACCTAAGATAGATCACATATACATCTGCAACACAAAATTAATTCACCATAACACCAACTATCCATGAGGTCGGCCAAAGATGGACCTAATGGAAAAAAGCAATCAACAAAATAATGCCGATACACCATATGAGAATTTGTGTACATGAGATTTTGAATAAAAAACCTTTAGACATCCAAAGACATTTCCCAAAAACTACAAGCAATAGTAATCAATAGTTAAGAACTGCAGAAAAAACACTAGAGGATGATAACTGTATACCAGTTTAGATACTAGTCCAAAATACTAGATCAAACTAAGACTTAATCTTCTAGTTGCAACTCATATAACCCGGTGACATCAATGACAACAAAAACTGTATAAAAAAGATGTTCTTCATTTTTCCAATAGGTAGTATCCTAGAGGAAGTAACAGAGTATAAATACTTAGGAATTAATTTCAACAACAAGCTTAGTTGGGAAACTTGTAGATGGAAATGAACTTTGGGAGGCTAGAGAGCACTTTTTTCTCTTCAAAATAGATGCAAAGAGGCAGAGTTATGGGATTAGTAAACTATTCAAATACTATTTGGGTTGTTAGTTATTCTAATGGTTCTTTATGGTTGTGAAATTTGTGCTAGTAGTATCTCTAACATGAAGTGGGCACAGATGAGAGAATTCAAAAGCACTTGATCACAATCAAATTCAAACTAAAAATATTGGTTCCTTAATTAAATACTTCTAGCTGAAACAAGGTAAATTCCTATTGAGGCCATTGCTATGGTGAGTCTTTTGAGATATTTGAAAAAGTTGAGCAGATAGAAACTCATCGGTGGCCCAATGTTATTTTCAAAGATGTCTTAGGTGAAATAAAGAAGACATGGATGAAACAAAATTGTAAGTGGATGAACAAGTGGCATATTCACTTGAATGCGTGTCCTAATAATAGTAAAAATAAAGATGTATGTGGTTCAGAAATTTCTCAAGGTTATGTAGGTAAAGGTGGTTGGGAGAAAGAAAAATTATTATCTTGAAGAATTGAACCCCAACATAGACCATCAACAAAAGGCATATATAGAGGCCAATATCCCTTGGAGGTCAAAGATTCTCATTGCTCAATTAAGGACTAACTCACATCGTCTTCGATGTGAAACAAGGAGGTGAAAAAGACCAAAAGAAGTTTGGGAAGAGAGGATTTACATCTTGTGTACAACAGGGAGGGTGGAAACTAAAAAAACATTTTATCTTAGATTGCAAAGCATACTATGACATTAAAGACAACTCCATAAGTGATTTAGCAAGAAATACTTTTCAAGATTTATTTAGCGTGGAATGAGTGGAGAGAATGGGAGAGATCATTATCAAACTTTAAACTACAAGAGATTAACACTTCACAATGCTAAAATAGCATGGTCTACTATCCCATAGGATTTCTTTGTCCTTTTGGATGTTAAAATTCTTCTATTCTATTCTATTGGATTTGTTTTTGCATATCTAGATCGAGGGTTGACACAATCTTGGACTAATGTTATTTGAACTTCTTTTCTGCACTTGCACCAACTGTAGGATGTAATCAAATATTTCAATAGCCACAAGTTGACCTCATTCTTTATATATTTGAATTTTTTCAAGAATATACATTTAAAGGAATATTTCTCCATTCGGTCTTTCCATGTTAGACCTTGCAATGGTGCATTGGATTTTGAATAAAATCCAAGCTAGTAGCCTAAGGTGGTTTTAACAAGTGTGTGGGTTTTCCATTTTCCACGTCAGATGCTCCCTATGCATGGTAGATTGATATATTTGCATATCTATATGTGGCAACATATATGCTCAACTGCCTACGTGGGTTCAAAGGTAGAAAAGGCCTGCACTATCATTTTTTTGCATTTAAAAGCTTTTTTGACTGTATATTTATACCCATGTTGGAACTTTATCTATCAAGCGCCACTAAGATATTTCCATGATTAATCCTCTTGACAATACATTTAAAGGAATATTTCTCCATTCGGTCTTTCCATGTTAGACCTTGCAATGGTGCATTGGATTTTGAATAAAATCCAAGCTAGTAGCCTAAGGTGGTTTTAACAAGTGTGTGGGTTTTCCATTTTCCACGTCAGATGCTCCCTATGCATGGTAGATTGATATATTTGCATATCTATATGTGGCAACATATATGCTCAACTGCCTACGTGGGTTCAAAGGTAGAAAAGGCCTGCACTATCATTTTTTTGCATTTGAAAGCTTTTTTGACTGTATATTTATACCCATGTTGGAACTTTATCTATCAAGCGCCACTAAGATATTTCCATGATTAATCCTCTTCTTGGAAAACTTTTTTAAAGCATGATTGAACACAAAATTAACAGTTGGGATAGAAAGAGGGATAAAGAGTTGAGGGATAGGTTTCTTTTAACTGAAGCATTCCACTATTGACCATGGTGTTACCATTAGATTCTTGATTGAAAAAATATGGAACATTCAAGGTGATGAGGCTTATTCTTGCTTTGTAAACTTTTAAAAAGCCTTTGACATGGTACCATGAGGCAAGTTATGGAATAGAATGGAGGAATTGGGAGTTCCAAATGTGCTTAGAGTGATTTTTCATAGGCTCTATGATCAAGTTAGAGCTAAAATAATAACCAACAAAGGTATGATTGAATGCTTTGGTAGTGACATTGGTGTCAAGAAAGGTTGTTCACTTTCCTCGACATTGTTTGGGCTTTACATTGATAATCTAGAAGAGTGGATATACAAGGTTGGTGGTGAGGGTATTTAGTTGGCCAATTTCATAATAAAATTACTCTTATATGTTGACAATCTCATATTAATTGCTAAAACAACACATGATATGAGAAAACATTTGAAGGATCTTGAAATGTTTTGTCAAAAAGTTAGGATGCAAGTGAACACTAGCAAAACCAAAATAATGATCTTCTCACTACAAAGGAAAAAAAAACAAATTAGCTTTCTCTTTAAAGGTAGACCACTGGAGATAGTGGATGAATACAAGTATCTTGGGCTTGATTTCCACAATAAACTTAGCTAGTAAAAATACAGAGAAAAAATAATTCAAGGAGGTTGGAAAGCATTATACTCTACAAAATAGATTTATAAATGCAAAATTATGGGGTTGGAGAACCAAGAAAATTATTTTTGGCTTACTTGTTACTCTATTGTTCTCTATGGGTGTGAAATTTTGGGAAACAATATATCAAATTAGAAATGGAGACAAGTGGAAAGAATCCAAAAGCATCTAATTATAAGTAGCCTCAAACACAAGACTACAATTTATTTTGAGAATTTATTGGTTGAGACTGGTACCTTCCCCTTGGAAGCTTTAGTGATGGTTTGGTTATTAAGTTACCTATAGAAGGTCCAAAATATGGAGAACCATTGTTGGCCTAAACTAATTGTGAAGGAAGAGCTAGCTAGAAGAAAGAACACTTGGATGCAACAAAATAACATATGGATGAAAAAGTTGGATATGGATAACATGAATGCCAAAACACTAATAAATAAATAAAAATATGTGAGAATAATTTAAAATTGTTATATGGAAAAAATAAAAATGACGCAAAAAAGCTTACTAGATCAAAGAATGCAATCCAAGCTCGGGGACCATGAATAAAAATCCTATATAGGAGAGAATATTAAATCGAAAGAAAAAATGTTGATAGCTCAATTATGAACTAATTCATATCATCTTAGATGTGTAATGGGTAGATGGATGGTACTAAAGAGGAGCGGAAAAAAAGAACATAATGATTTTGCAACAAGGGAATGGTGAGACAGAATGACACTTCATCATGGAGTGCTCAACATATAAAGAAATTTGGACCAGCTATGAAGACATCTTGCAAGTTGATTATTTACCTATGCCTTGTTTGAGGAGGCAAGGTTAGAAAATACTACAAACTTCATCATCAAAATCCACTAGAAAAGGGTTGATCTTGAATGAAGTTAATAAACTATTTAGGGCTTTTCTGTTGGTGGCCCTTGTGCTGACCTTGGGTACCATAGGCTTCTTTGGCCTCATTGATGTTATTAAAATATTTCATTTCATTTCATTTCATGTAGTCTCTCTACTACCATGTGAGCTTTGAGAATACCATTCTTTTATTGAAATATTACAATGTTGGTATAGATTGAAATCTACATAATATATGCTATAATGACTCTTTTTATCATGGGAACCCTCCCTATTTTCTTTATTTTCACATTAATGGTTGGATTTTGAAGAATTCATTTGATGAATTTATTCATGTAGCAATGGAAAAATCTGGGTTAGCAATACAAAGCATAAAAAAAGTAAACCCTAGCTAACAATGAAGCACAATGGAACATAAAAGCATAAATAAATGAAATATTTCACCAAAACCCTCATGCACTCTATGAATCACCTTCATTGCACTTCTCCATTTTGTTGTAATATAATAGCTTCCCTCAAATTTTTCTTGAGTATGAAAATATGGCCTAATGATAATGATAAAGCAAAATACTGAAGATTTTAAATGACTATGGATGCACTAAGCTTGAAAGTAAGGTAACAAGATGCCAAAAATTCAAAGGTTTCTAAGCTCTCCAAGATTTCCAAGATGCCTAAGATGATGAAATGACAATGATAGAGCCCTTTTATAGGCAAGCCAATTTCAAATGAAAGGCTGAGATTGAAAGATACTTAATGAATGGCCAAGATTAAAAGATGAGGCATGGAATAGGGTTAGGGATAAATTAGAGCAAATGATAAAGATGAATGGTTAAGATTAAATTAAAGATAATTTAATCAATGATGGATATTAATTGAGACACAGATAGATAAGGACTTGCTATGGAAGATAAGATCAACACAAAAAAAGCGGTGTGTTAGAGAAAACCAAATCTTATTTGATTTAAGTGGCCAATGACTAATTAAATAATAAAGATATTATTTAATTATAGAGGAATGCGATAAAGGAGGAATCATTTTGAATTAAATAATGATTTAATTCAGAATTCAAGATATTGGACCAAATTGAATAAATAAAATTTATTTAATTAGAGAGAGAAAAGGCTAATAAATAATTAAATAATTATTTAATTATAGTGGAACATGACATTAAATAAATAATCATCTATTTAATTTAAGAAAGAAGACAAACTTAATTAGTGACATAATTAAATAAATAAATATTTTTTTAATTAATCAAGGGGGAATAAAGATAGAAATGAATTAATTAAATAATTAAAATTATTTAATTAATAGAGGACATATGACCTTGGGAAATAATTAAATAATTAAAATTATTTAATTATGAAGAATGAAAGGGAAAAGGATGGAAGAATTATGAAGAAATTAAGAGTTGCATGCCTAAGACAATTTTTAGTGTCTACATTTTCCCCTTCTTTGATATAGTGTAGTTTATTGCCTTGTGTCAAAGAAATTTGAGTTAAACGTGTCCTAGTGTAAGTAGGGTAGACCTATGCCCCCTCAGAAGAATTTTACAAATTTTCTAAAAAAATTCCAAAAAAATTGAAAATTGTTCCAAAAAGCTAAATTAATAGGTAGAAATGGTATGGCGGTGAAAGAAATGACTTGCAGGACCATCGGGGTAGACAAAATATAGTTTCAAGTCTGAAGCAAAGTGCAACCAACACAAACCCTAGTAAAACCCTAATTTTGAGGAGGTATAAATAGGAAATTGGCAAATCTAGGGCTCATTTTGCACATTTGGACTTTGGAGATTAGGAGCTCTAAGTGAAGATGGAGCAGGCTGCCCACAACAAGCACAAAGTTTACAAAGTGCAAACATTTAGACAGCCAGAGGGTGCAAGAGATCCGATGAGTGCCTGCAAACCCACTTTGCCAATTTTTGATTTCACACATTTTTAGGTAGGTATAAAATTTAACAGTGAATTGTGTCATTCGATGATAGCTGCAAGTGCTATCTCATTCGATGCAATTGCCTGCGATTCAACACAACTATTTAGAACATGCCCGGGCTAGGATAGGGTTTTCAATTTTTGTGATGCATGTGCTAAGATTCAATGCATCCACAAGTTGTTGAACCAATTTTTCGTATACATGACGCAAGTGACTATGGTTGTGCGCAACCGTTTAGGGCTTAGCCACAATTGCATTAGGAATGACACAATTGTAATACTAGGTCACAATTGATTTAGGGGATTGACACAATCAATCTCCTGCAACAACATGTGACACATTCACCACTGTGAAACATAATTTAAAATTTTGTGACACAATTGAAATTTATGCAACACAATTGACTGATGAAAAAGTTACCCTAGATTAGGATTGACTTGTTTTTATGACGTGCAAAATAGATTGAGGTAAGTTGGTTAACTAATACAACATTTGTCATGTTGGCTATAGGTTCATCTAGATCCGATCAATACACAAGATTCATGACTGCCAGAGACTTATTGATTGCTGGCCCGATTGACCAATGCTAAAAAGCATAGGTTATGGCATGTTGGTTTGTATCACGCTACATTCATTCCCTTCATTAGGGAAAATAGGGGGATGCTGACTGCACTTGCTAAGAGGTGGCATTCAGAGACATGTTCATTTCATCTACCTACAGGAGAGGCTATGATCACACTAGAGTATGTCTACAGGATCCTTTGACTGTCGATCCATGCAAGTGAGTGGATCATGTATGATCTAGGCCAAAGATATCAGGCCCTAACCACCTACTACATGTATGATGATGTGGCATAACTAGGTATTGATTGATATGAGATCAAATGGGAGACACCAACCACATAATATGAGTGATTTGACTGCATACTATGCATTTTGATAGTAGGGGTAGTGATTCTAGACCATTGAGGACATGGATTTCTTGTCAAATGGGGGGAGATGCTTGTTGGGATGATGGCTAGTGAGACTGTATATGCATGGGGGCCATGTTTGTTAGCAATGGTGTACTTTTAACTTCATGATATAGTATATCGACAAGGATAGTCTATGAGCTATAGGATTACTTTGCTGATGGTTTGGGCTTGGGAGCACATTGTGGTGTTCCGTCCACTAGTTGGTCATCAGTTGGGGACCACCGTACCATATGCATATATGTACACATGATCCATCACACAAACACATGTCAATGATATTGGTTACTAGTGGCATGGGTTGGACACCTTGGTGAGCTTCATATGGAGGCCATGGATGGATTGTGCGCAGTGGCTTGATGAGGATCAACATCTACCATGGTTTTGGCAAGAGAGGTATCTTATTGGGCATATTGTGTAGTCACAACACATTATTGATATGTATCTGCTGGATCGGGTGTTGAGACAATTTGGAGAGCAGCAGGGAGAGCCACAAGGTTTAGTAGTGTTTGCTCAATTATCTTGAGAGGTGACACCATGGGGCCCAATGATTGTAGTGGCAATAGTAGAGTAACAGATAGATGGATTATAGGAATAGTAGTGGGGATGGAGAGGGGGACCAACAAATGAAGGTACCACACTCGAGTATGATGCATGGTGGTGTGTACATAGGCTTGTGCCATTGATAGATCTGGATCAGCCAACATCAGTGCTTAGACATGGATGGGGTCCTCAAGAAAGAGAGGTGGAGGGAGAGAGAGAGGAGATGGAGGGAGAGGAGGCAGTGGTCGGGGTGATGGAGGAGATGATAGAGTTGGTGGTAGGGGTAGGAGAGGAGGGGATGGTGGGAGGAGACATCGATAGAGACTATGAAGGAGGAGGAGTGGGATACTTTCACCTATCTAAGAGGAGGGAGAGGAGGAGGAGAGAGAGGAGGAGGGCTGACAAGAGGAGGGCCAATAGGAGGGAAGGTAGGAGGAGGGTCAATAGGAGGAGACTATGCTAGACGTGGAGGTAGAGGAGGAGTAGCCTGAGGCAGAATAGCTGGATGTGCTAGTAGGTGCAACTACGATGGATGTGGAGATACCAGGGCATGAGGAGTAGCTTAAGGAGGAAGAGATGATGGGTGAGAATGAGTAGATCCTACATGAGAGGATCCTACATGGAGATGATGGGTTTGAGGATGTACTGATCAAAGGTGGTACATGAGATAGAGATCAGAGCCAGGAGTTTGTATGAGTATATACTGGAGCATCCAAGGCAGGCTCTATGGGTGGAGAGAGATGGCTTGTAAGTAGAGAGCAACATAGTTGTTATCAGAGCACAATAGGTAGAGCAGAGGGGTCTAGACTTGATTGCCACCTGTAGTGGGTCCTCACCTAATATGATCAAAGCAGTTACCACTATTGGGTGTAGAGAGTAATATTATAGGTAACTCTATGAGGAGGTAGTTCCTACACCAGAGTAGGAGGCTCCTAGTACTTTAGAGGTTGTCAACAGTGGTCGGTCTCATAGCAGGCAGTCCTAGAGAAAATTGAGCCAAGGTGAGAGTAGTAGCATGGGTTTCGAAGATCATGGCAGCACTGGATAGACCTATTTTGACTCATTTATTTTGACACTTGTATTTTGTATCCATCGAGCCTACAAGCTTTGTTTTGGGAGATCATTGTGACATTGTTATTATGACACTTTTTGAGAGATATATATATATTATATATATATAATATATATATATATATATTGGTGGTTGTTATGGATGATGAGGTATGCATTTAAACTTTATGGTGTTATGGATGTCATGTATTGATGTTGTGCTTATGATTATGAGATGCAATGTGAATGTATGCAATGTAGTAATATGTTATGCAATTCATGATGGTTGTGAAATAGGATGATAATGAATGTATGTTATGAAATTGATTCCTAAATGCAATAGATTTGTATATTTTTATATTTTCAAATGCAACATATATGTATGATTTAATGTGTATGTATGCATGTATGGAAATTCTTAAATGATGCTTCTAATACGAATATGTATATGAAATGATAATTTTTTTATGTGTCACAGGATGTCGTCATAATGCAAGAAAGAAGTGTTAGCGTGGAAGAAATGGATGTTAGTATTATAATGAATTCTATATTTTTCCAAAACATAATAGGTCTTGCATTAATCACCATTGGGTGTTAAAATGATAAAAATTGATAAGAAACACCATGATATGAGATAAACCAAGGTGTGAAAGGTCATCTACTTGCAAGACAAATAGTTGCAAGCAAGGAATGTCCTGACTGATACTAAAGACAAAGTTGTCCCAGTCTTTTTGCCAAGGCAGTCCACAAACAACAGTCAAAGAAGAGAGTCTTGAGACATCATCACTCCTCTAAATCCTTCATGGGACATCCTCGAGGAAGCTAGTAGCCTGACTCAAAGACAAAGCTAAAAGAAAAAGGTAAGACAAAACAAGCCATAATGTCAACAACCAGTAAGAGTGTTTTCCTAAATTTGATTGTTTGATGTTTAAGTGACTAAGGGATTGACGAGTTGATTGTTTGATAAAGCATGGTTTCATGAAAGACAAATATTGTATAAGACATCAAGTATGGTTTTGATCATGTGACCACCTATATAAGGAAAATGACAATGTTTGACTAAATGACAATGTATGATTCCAGGAAGGACACATCCTATATAAGACATAGGTTGATTGTTTTGATGGGTTGACTATTTTGCCAATTTGTTTGATTTGACTTGATGAACTTGTTTGCTTGTTTGTCCTATTGATGCATGAATTTCCTTGGTTTTTTTACAACTATTTGGTGTTTTGACAAGAATGTCTGACTTATTTGACATGATGAACCCTAAAGGATTAACCTAGGTGGCCATGAGAGCTCATTGACAGATGGCCTTGCCTATGTAACAATGCACAAAAACCTCATAGTTCAACATGACCATTGAATTTGTTTTATTGACAAAGGACTAAGCCATGATTTTATTCTAAAAAACCTAAAAGGACTAAACTAATGCATTAGGGGCACATCGACAGATGGCCTTGCCTACGTTTAGTCACAGAGGAAATGTGGTTTGACATGACATGTCCTGACTAACACAACTAACTATGAC
>VDFB02136061.1:0-10957 GCA_007258455.2 Sequoia sempervirens
ACATAAAATTAGAGCAAAATATATCAAATACCATGAGACAAGACCTAAAATGCCATGAAAATGACAAGGGGCCATTTTTCTACGACACACTTAGTAAATAATTCAAATTAATTATTTACTGTCACATGGTCCCACCTTTTGAATTAAATCAAAATTTTAATTCAAATTGACAACTTTCTTTTAATAAATCAAGTAATTTCTAATATTATTTGATTTTCCATCTCTCTTTTACGTACCATTCTTGTCTTGTGTCACGTACGATCTTGTCCCTTGATTTTGATTTTCTAAAATCAAATCTTTTCATTCATTTCAAATTACTTACTAATGTTTGCCCTAACCCTAATTGTGGGTTCACATTGAATCTTGTCCATTGATTCTGGAATTTTCAATCTTCAATCTTGGCCATTCATCCAAAATTGCATTTTTTATTAAATTACAATTTTGGCCTCATTTGGGACAATTCATCTACATCTCGTGCAATCTTCATCTCAGAAGCTCTTGACATCTTGGAATTTTTGGCATATTTCAGGATTTTACTAGTTGCATAGTTGTATAGTGTAGCATTTTAGATCAAATCCTTCAACATTTGCTTAGGGTATTGGCATAGTCATAGATTACTCACACAAAATTTGAGGACAAACTACATATTAAAACAAATAGAGAAGGTGCAAGAGGTCAATCATGGAGGTTGAAGACACTAGGTAATATCTTTCTTTGTTTTCATGTTATTTCCTCCTTTGTACTTCATTGTTTACTCCGGGTTTTGTTTATTTATGTACTAAGATCTGCTAGCCTGAATATTTCCCATAGTTACACTTATCCATAGCATAGGTTGAATATATTGTTGTAGCATCTTTCTCTGATACCAAATGTCATCCCCCATAGTTGACTAAACTTAAACCAAACATGAATATCAATTTTTTTTAACTTACTAAAGTTATTCAAGTTCTATAGTTAATTGAGAGTTGATGACATCAAGTTTATGATGTCATCACATCACTTAAACCATCCTCGATTACAATTGAGCTATGTGTTCCAAATTTTATCACTACCATTCCTTCCTAGCTGTACTAAGGTGCAACTAAGGATCAATCCATTAAACCATTGAAATACTATCAAATACTGATTTCCTCTTTCCAACTATAGTTGTCTCTCTAATCAAGCTACAATGAAGTATTTTAATACATAACTTTATTAAATAGAACTTTAACTATTGAAGATAATAAGAAAAGCTACATTAAAGAAATAACCATACACAATACAAAATCTTGAAAATTAAAGGGTAGAAGAGAGCAACTTCCTAACTTTATTAACTTCAACAAAGGAAGAACTATCATTATGCCAAAACTTAAGAGATAAAAAAGATTTAAATTTTCAAGGTCTAAGTATAATTAAATTTCACTAATTATTTTAATTAATATTTCTAGATTAAGGTGTGCAAATTTAATTAATTCCTATTTGAATAATCTAACCTTCTAATCCAAGTTTTAGATAACATACAATCCTTAGTTTGAAATATTTGAAACTAAAATTTTTACTTCTTAAATCTTGGGTAGTTTTCTAAATTCACACATGGAAAATTGACTTATCTAATTCAACCTATTTGATAGGATAAATTTCACACTTAACCAACTCAACTTTATTAGTTTATTACATTAAGTACTTAGTTTTATCCTCACACAAAGTTTTGAAACAGGAAGATGGCCTAAACTACCAACTTAAGAAATTCTAGTCATATCCACCTATTATGGTGCTTAGAGTTAGAATTCTTCTTCTTATTATTATTTAATTGATGCTAACTCCCAAAATCGGACATAGGTCTCAAGCCTCTTGAGTGGGACTAAACCAACAAGAACTTTTAAAGAATCCTCAAAATTATAATGATCTACATTTATGTTTATAATTATGATATATCTATTGTGAACTAACACAATTCTGAAACCATTAAGTATTCCTTCGTTACAACCTTGCAAATAAAAAACCATTTTTATTTCCATGTTCCTCTTATCTTTCAAAATTTATAGAATTTAATAGCATAAAGGGAGACTTATGAATTAGACAAGACACTTTATTGAGTAATTCTTTTAGTTAAGCTATCCTAAAACCCTCTATAAATAATGTGAATTACTATAACTACACCAACTGAATGCACTAATCTTTGAGCCTAAACATAATCTATTGATGGCCATCTAAATAATTGGGACACATTGAACTTAAACAATTTAACTAATGGGTCACTACCGATTAAGATCTTACCCAACTACCTATTAGTTTCACGTGCCTCCTCCAAATAGCCTAAAGTCCCAAGTTCGATCGGGTTGCTCAATGCATAGGATGATTCAACCAGTTTTCATGGTAGAGTATATTATTGTTTCTAATTGTTAGATCAAGGTAATCAATTTAATCGATTGAAAAAGGAGAATTTCTAGAGCCAACATGTAGATTTACTTTCTCCTTTTCAGATTACATTTCGTGGTTCCTACCATGCACATCAATTGTTATAAAAGGAAAGTTTGAAGCAAAAAAAAGAGGGGGAAATGGGGTCAATGCAAGCCATAGGGGCAACAACCCCCTAGTCGCGACCCCATCCAAACTGGTTGGGGCTTGTGGTGGTAGCCAATGCCAACTACCTAGGCCATCAACCCATGATCTTGTTCACATGACTACATAAATGATCACTGGGGTTGATGTCACCCATTGGGGTGATGACCCCCTAGTAATGACCCCACCCAAACTGGCTGTGGCCTGTGGTGGAAGCCAAGGCCAACCACATAGGTTGTCGGTCCATGATCTTGTTCACACGACTACATAAATGATCACTGTTAAAGGAACCTAGATACTTGGTGATTAAATTTGCTCCATTTTAATTTGTAATCTTTAACAAAATGTGGCTTGATGAAGACTACAAGTCAACATTAATGGTCATTTAACCTACACCTACAGTTGCATTGTAATTTAGGATTTGATACGGGATGGACTATGAAGAATTCCTTATTTTTCCTTGTTCTAAACTAGTTTTAATGATTTGTTTAAGAAATCAACAACCTATCTTGTTCAGAAAAAATAAGTGTTTTTGATTAACAAAAAAATAGGTTTTGAAGGGACTAGAAACCCTGAACAAAAGAGGAAGTGGCAGTAAAGATAAGATAAGAGACTGCCCACCCAGAAAAAAACACAAAAAAAGTAGTTGATTAACAAACCATCAACCCACCATAAGAAGTTTACATCAGCCAAAAAAAAACACAGAAAGACAAGCCAAACGACCATTAAAGCAATTCTTTAAGCATTTTTGTAGCCCCCAAATCCTTGGCCACCAACCTGTCATGCATTTCCATGATTTTTTCCACATCACAAGCAACATCCTTCTTACCTTTCTTAGTTTTTCTCCTAGTATGAACACTCAGGCCAACAACCAAATCAGTTGAATGTACATCCATTCCAGCTTCCTCCCCATGATCCGAGTTTGCTTGGTCATCGAACAAGCCCTTTCCAGTTAGCTCCCTAGCCTTTCGATTAAGGAAAATCATCCCCTCAGCAGACGCCTCCAACTTCTCCCTACTTATGTTGATGAGCGTATCCATGTCCCTTCAAAGTTTCCTATTTTGTCTCTCCAACATTGCCACTCTATGACCATAGTCAGTCTTCATAGCAGCAAGTTCATCCACCATACAACCAACACTAGAATTCAAAGAATGATAAAGCCCATAAATAGATTCCTATTCTTTGAGACTTCAAAGAGTTGAGATATTGCACCTGACAATGGTATCATGCTTGTTATGGAGATCCTGAATCTCTTGAACAAGCCACATAAGTAGATTGAAAGAAATATTTGCCCCTTCCTTAACAAGGCCTGACGCATGAG
This sequence comes from Sequoia sempervirens, assembly GCA_007258455.2. Classification (NCBI taxonomy): domain Eukaryota; kingdom Viridiplantae; phylum Streptophyta; class Pinopsida; order Cupressales; family Cupressaceae; genus Sequoia; species Sequoia sempervirens. Next base: position 3,863 of record VDFB02136061.1, read on the forward strand.
AAAAATCCTTTGCACCCTAGAACACACCCTTGCCCTGATGCAAACCAATCGGTGGTTCCTCCACATGAACATCCTTAGAGCCAAGCTTGGCCTTCCCCGATCCATAGACACAGAGCCTCGAGCGAATCTTCAAGGTTTACAAATGACTTTTTACCGCCGAGGGACCCACCACCACCCAAAGAATCACCTTGAATATTTCCTGCCACCTCCTCAATATTAATGTTCACCTCCTTGGTGTGACCCTTAAGCTTCTTACCTGTAGAATCATCAACAACACTCTCTTGAATCTTTAGCTTGTGCTTCTCACGAGGAGCAAATTTGGAGGAAGAAGGGATAACATCACTTGTAGACGAAGTGTAATCCAAATCAATATCAAATCCATCAGACCAGCCCTCCAACTCATCCTTATCCTTCGTACCAGCAGACTCCTGAATCTGATGAATATTGCATTTCCCACTTTCTTTCCCCTTTTTCTTCAAAACAGGGGACCGAGGAGTACTAACAATACAATTAGCCTTAATAAACTCAACAATTAGGAGCATTAATCCTTCATGAAGAAAGGGATTCCTAGGGTTTCTTCTATGATTCAAGATACTCTCTTCCATAGAAAACAACAAATAAAAAGGAAAAGATACCAACTTACCATGGTGAAAGTGGTTGAGCAGAACAAAGTGATGACCGTAGAGCGCTGTAAATCTTCCATCTAGAGTGAATTAGTGCATTAACACCACAACAACCCCCCACCATATGGGTTTGATCTTCGTTCGGTTATAGCCTCCATAGTCCAAATGAACCATTTTAGCCCTTTCCTTGTCATGGAGAAAATTTTGCCTGGTAGACTATGACATATTCTTGTCTCGATAAAATTTCCTGCCATACATTGACAAGCTCATCACCTTCGCGATAAGGTCTTCATTAATGGTAGTATCCCTACCATACAAACTCACCACATGACCACACTATCTTCCACAAACTCCTTAGAGACCAAGTATTTAAAACCCTCTAGTCTCTCCATGTAAGGAGTAATGCTCCCCTTTCTATAGAATTTCCCAAACTCTGGCGTTAGCTTTGGTATCATCGCAAGAGAGTGGCTCTATTCGACACCTATCCCCGCCCATCATTGAAATACTTGCAGAACACTCCCAAAACAAGGCAAAGGAAATAATCATAGAACTACCTAGAAAGTGTGTGAGGTAGTCCAGAATAGTCCAGAAGGAAATAATGTGAAGGACTCTGAAACAACTCAGCTGGAAGAAGCTACAATTTCCAATGAGCATAAACTGTGCGATAAGTCCCATCAGACAACCAAATTCATAAAACCCACACAAACCCGAGAACAAGGAGGTGGGAAATGAAGACAAAATAATGATGATCATTAATAATAAGAGTGCTCAACTCAATGGGAAGGGATTCATCCTCCCCCAATGTTTTAGCCGATGACAGACCATAATTTGCTAGCCAATTAGCCACGACATTCGCTTCCCTATAGGCATGGGAGATATAAATTTCTTCAAATTCACCACAAAAGGAGATAGCATCTGCAATAAAATTTTGAATGGACCATGAAGGGGGAGAAGCTTTCTTAAGGCAATTGATAATATTTAATGAATCACCTTCGATCCAAAGTTTAGAGATCCTCAACTCCCTAGCCATCTTGATGCTATGATAGGCAGCCGCTAGAAAACATAAGTGTTAATTCCTTGATATCCTAACAATTATTACATGTATGAAAGAGGCATGAGAGCTTATGACTAGATATATTTCCTTTTCACTATTCAAGAACAAACTTGTTAATATATATTTTTGTTTTAAGATAGTAACCAGTTCAATTTAATAATGCATTAAAAAAGTAATTAATGTTGGCCCTATTGCTCTATTTGAGCATTATAATTTGTGGTTTCCTTCTTTTCTTTCTTTAAATCTAAGATTGTTCCTATCTTGAATTGGAAAATTGATTTTTCTTGAAAACTTCTTTTAAATGATTTGTATAACAACCTAACTACTACTATTACTTCAACTAAAATATTTTACACAGTATATACAAGTTCCCTTACTCTTTTTTCTCTTGTAATAATAAGACAAGAAATAAAATTTCCTTTCTATCCTTTCATTTGCAAATCAACTAAATAGATAAATACATTATCCTTTAAATAAATCTATAGTTTCATGCTTACAAAAAAAAATGATATTACAAAACTATCTCTTTATAAAATGGTCTACACATTTGAAAAAAATATATAATATAAAGCTTAGGAGTCTTTCTTTCAAATCAAAATCACATTTTTTTTTAGGCAAAACACACTTTTAATTTTGCATCATAATAAGGAACTTTTCCTTTCCTTGTACTCTATTACTTTACATAAGATTTACAACATTGAAAAATATAAATATCATAAAAAGAAAGAGAGTTTTTTCTTTTCTTTGATCCCAACACAATATTTAATTTCCTTCCCAAGGACTTGAACACTTAAAACACATCTTCATTCTCCCCTCCAAAACCTAAAAAGGAAACAAGAGGAAAACCACAATATGCCAATGGGTTTTCCGCCCATTCGTAGGGTTGTGAGACAACCCACTCCCAAGCATGGGGAAACACTTAGCCACATGAAGAAACTCAACACAAAACACAAACACATTTTAACACAAAAATGCTTCACATGTACACACAAAAGACATTCACATTAGGCCATTTCTAAATACACAAAACACTTATCAAACACATTGGTTTTCCATAAAGGAAAACCACATACGGGAAGTAGGGGCTCAACCTGTAAGGGGGAAACATATACAAAAATATCATTTCTTTTTTATAAAGCCGCAAATGGTAAAAATAACCTTCTAACCCCTATACTTAAGACCTAGGCTATTTTTTTCAACATAAATCACATCCTAAACCCATTTAAATCACTTAAAAATCCATTTTAAAACACAAGATTAAAATTTACACAAGACACAACAAAAATTATACTCCACATTATCACATAACATGAAAATCACAATTTTTTTCATGGATAATGAACCTTAGGACTTGGTCCAACATAACATAGGTAAGACATAGAGTGCCTAAGTTGTCACCATCAACTATTGGCTTCAAAATCTACCTATACACTCAACATACAGTGTTAGTACCGTATCCAATTCATATAGCCGAAGCATATCAATTATGCAAATAACATTTCAAGAATAATATTCAACTAGAAGTCTGATAATCAACATCAAATGAAATCAAATAGTGATTAATCATATAATGCATCATTGCAAAAACACTACTTTTGGCTCTACCCAATTTATATCATTAACTCCCACAAGTAACATTAAAATATAAATATTTTCACCTTAATATCACCTACCCACACATTCATATTATGAAATCACCCAATAATAACTCCATCTAATAATAATAAAACAATTGTTTCAAACACCCCCTAACACATAATACATCCTATTTGTTATACTACTATTAATTACACCGAGAGGGGTAACCCTACAATGACAGCAACCCCTATAGGAGACCAACGAATGTAACAGTGTAAGAAAAAAGAAATGATTCATATTCTACCAGCTATTAACAGGAGGAATAACAGGAGGAATAGGTAGTGGTTTGTATTGTTAGAAATGAGAGAAAGAGTTGTGTGAGTTCTGAAATGAACGGTCATCGAAATGTAACTGATGGAAATGGAAGAGCCGCTGGTTTCTTGTCCAACCTTTATATCACTGCCATTGCAATGTTAAACATGGTAAGCACGCCAACCTACGCTTTCATATGTTTTTATCTTGGTCACTAATGAAACAGAAAAGCTTTCAACGATGAAAATCCACATGTTTGCAGCATAATGTAATGCCATTTACTTACTGTACAAAGAATTTCCTAGTTTGGGGGAAAGTTTTCTATTTGCATGTTGTTTTCTTTATCACGAAAGAACTCTGAAAATGCATCATTGAAACAAAACGTAAGAAATGATAAGTTAAATCATACGTCATCCAAGGAGCCAAGGGAATGCAATAGTTTTTAATGTCTTCTTTCTAAAAAGGTGTTAGGAAATGTAATATTTTTTCAATTTTTTTTTTTTCACATAAATAAGATATAATCATGCTAAAATATAAGTGCATTAAATTATTTTACATATATAATATATAATTTTAAAAGTAATCATGCTTAAATGGATGTTAAAGATTGAAATAATGGTTATCAAATTTTCTTTTATTTCAAATATCATAGTTTAAAACTTCTCCATATAATATAAAGACTAACATCTAAATCTATATGATCAGCTCAATATCATAAAAAAGTCCATTTAAAATATGATAACTAAAATATATTTATATTTTAAATTCAAGTTGTTTCATATAAAAGTAAGTTTCTAAATTAATATACTTAAAAAATAAAATATCCAAGATCTTATTAAAAGAGATATCCATTAGAGATAAAAGGAAGTTTCTAAATTTCACTATTTCATATAAAAGTAAGTTTCTAAATTAATATACTTAAAAAATAAAATATCCAAGATCTTTTTAAAACAAATATCCATTAGACATAATTTTTTCTTCTTCTAAATTTCACTATTTCATATAAAAGTAAGTTTCTAAATTAATATATACTTAAAAAATAAAATATTCAAGATCTTTTTAAAACAGATATCCATTAGACATAAAAAGAAGTTTCTAAAATTTAGAAACTTCTTTTTAGAAAAGTTCTTTCATACTTAAAAAAGAGATATCCATTAGACATAAAAATAAGTTTCTAAATTTTAGAAACTTCTTTTTGAGAAAAGTTCTTTCATACTTAAGTTTTTAAATTTTAGAAACTTCTTTTTAAAAATTCTAAATTAATGTATTTAAATTTAAAAATTAGAAATCTAAATAAAAAATAAATATCTTAAATTTACTATTACACATAAAAAAATATTTAAAAAAAATTGAAGCATTTCAAAAAGAAAAAATCATCCATATTCTATTTAAAAAATGTATATCTCTATAGAAATATTTTAGATTTAAGACTTTATTAAAGAAATTATTTTACAAAAATACAAACTTAGATATACAATCTAATATAAAAGCTTCCTATAATAAGTGCACATCTAAAATAAATTTAAAATTATAAAATTAAATACAAAGAAAATAAATTTTTACACAAAAATAAGTTTTCAAATTAATATATTAAAACTACCATACTTATATTTAACAAATTAGTGCACACTAAATTTTATCATAAATTAGGGTTATGGTTCAATTAGAATTCTAAGATAAAGTTTGGAGTTAGGGTTAGGGTGATTGGATTTAGATTAGGGTTATAATTAGGGGTTAATGTTCAATAAAAGATAGGGTTAGGGTTAGGGTTAGGCATGAATTAGGATTAGTGGTAGGGATCAATTAGGATTAGGGTTCAAAAGGGTTCAACTAGGGTTAAGGTTATGTTAGGGTTAGGGTTCTTGATTAGGGTTTAATTGTGGTTAGGGTTATGGAGTTCGGGTTAAGGAGTTAGGCATGAATTAGGATTAGTGGTAGGGATCAATTTGGGATTTAGGGTTCAAAAGAGTTCAATTAGGGTTAAAGGTTATGTTAGGGGTTAGAGGGTTCTTGATTAGAGGTTTAATTGTGGTTAGGGTTAGTGTTAACATTAGGGTTATATGATATAGCTTAGGGTAAAGGTTATTGTTAGGGTTAGGACTCAACTAGGGTTAGGAACAAATAGGGCTTTGGTTAGAGTTGGGGTTCAATCAAGGCTAGAGTTTAATTAAGGTTAGGGTTTAATTAGGGATAGGGTTAGAGTTCTTGATTAGAGTTTAATTATGGTTCTAGGTTTAAGTTAAGTTTCAATTAGGGTTAAGGCTAACATTAGGGTTATACGATATAGCTTGGGGTAAAAGTTATGGTAAGCATTGGGGTTACCTGGTTAAGACTCATCTAGGGTTAGGAACAAATAGAGTTTGGGTTAGGGTTGGGGTTCAATTAGGGCTAGAGTTTAATAAGGATTATGGTTCAATTAGGGTTAGGGTTATGGTGAGGGTTATGGTTTGAAATTAGGGTTAGAGTTAAGGTGAGGGTTTGGAACTATAAACATCTGAATTTGACCACTCTCATATGGTCAAATTCATCCCCTTTATTCGTCTATTTCACATCCCCCATCGACATTAATAAAATGATTTATTTAATTAATATTTACCCTTTTTCCTAATGTTCCTAAGGTATTTAATTTAATAATTAAATACTTTACCTTTATGCCCCTTCTTCTCTAAATTAAATAAATGCTTTGATTTTATTTAATTTGGTCACTACCTTTTTGAATTTAAATCCAATTTTAAATTCAATTTTCTTTCTCCTTATCCCATCCTCCATAATCTCCCTTTTAATGGATTAGTTTAATTATTAATCCATGATTGGAATATTACCTTATAATCGGGATTAATGTCACATCTGCATAACTTGCAACTTTTCCTTAATCCTTCATTAGCCTCCTTAATCACCTATTTTCACAACCTTAATCATATGATTAGGTCAACCTAATCCCCATTCCATTTATGGCATGTCCCTAAGTCAAACATCATTAATGCTTTCTTCATTTAGACAAGGAAACCTCTTCCCCATGTGAATTAAAAATTCACATTTGTTCTTCCAAGGCTTTTCTCTTCCCTATGTGGATTATTGAGGAATTTTAAATTCCTCATGTGTCACATCTCCCACATGGGGACAAGGACCTCCCTTATGAGGAGATCTTGTTCCAATCCCAAGGTACTTTCAAGTACCTCCACATCACATTCCCTCTTGACACCTCATTTCCACTTGGAAAGATGTGAGGGCTTGTGAGGCGTTAACTCACCATAGCCCTTCATCTTTTCCATGGTGGCTAAATCCTAGCCCTCCATTCATTAGAGGCCTTTCCCCTAAAATTAGAGGATTTTGACCTCATTCGCGACACATTCAACATTCAAGCAATCAAGCCATTAAGCCTTCAAGCTCTCACACCATACTCCATTGCTGCAATCTTTGAGTTCACCTTGCATCCACTTTGTGCATCCACTCAAATACCCACTTGCATCACTATAATCCCCATCATCTCACCATCATTTTGCATCTATTTTCATGTGATTTTCCATT
>VDFB02136062.1:0-20303 GCA_007258455.2 Sequoia sempervirens
GTATACATAATTATATATATATATATATATATATATGGCATACAACAAATTCATCGCCAACAATTCACCACGAGAAAATTTACGTCATGACAATTCACCGTGTGGAAAATTAATTGCATGAATTTTTAGCCATTAATTTTTTGTGGCAGTGAATTGCTGGTGGTGGTGAATTTTCCCTCAATGAATTGTTAACGGTGAATTTTTCGTTGGTGAATTGTTGATGGTGAATTCTCCTAGAGCCTATATATATATATATGTATGCATGTGTACACACACACACATATATATCTATCTATATATACATACATATAAATACATACATACATAAATTCATATATACATATATATACATACATATATACATACATACATATATATATACATACATATATACATACATACATATACATATATATATATATACATACATATATATGTATGTATGTATGTATATATGCACAAATCCTTTTTTCTTGACAACCATGAAATTAACACCATAATCCATTATTGGCAGCTGCACTTGAATCTATTTACAATAAGTGAAAATTAGGTCAAAATAATTGCAATTGTGAAAATACAACACCAACAAACAAAACACCAATAGCCAATGACAAAATTGCCAAAAAAAAAACACAAACTTCATTTTAACAGTTCCAAATAGACATCTTTGAAAGAAGTCTTATCTATACAAGATATCCATGACATGCATGGATTGAAACATCAATGGTACATCGGATATATTGTGAACAACTAGACATCTTTCAATGTTTATCACTATTTAATATACACACAATTAATTTGGATTGAAAAAATACAAATTGCAAAACAATAGCATAAGCTTCATTGTAAGACTTCCAACATCAAAACATCCATGTTACATCAAACCATCACTGAAACATTAAAAGTGAATGAAAAAATTGCAAAAAAAAGGATCAACCGATAAAAAAACTCATCGATAAGGAACACAAAAGATTAAATCATTGCATAAATGTAAAAAACTATGAAATCATAGTGTAAAAGATATAGGAACTTACAAGTGCCTCCTTTGTCACTCCCAACACAATAGATATAAACACTCTCAATAGACAGAGATTTCACCCTCATCAAACAATCTGAGCAAATGAATAGTTCGATAGGCTTAAAACTTCACACCATAAACCATTAACGACAGTTGCACTTCAATCTATTCATAATAAACAAAAATTAGAAAATAATAACATACTTAAATATATATACATACATATATGTGTGTGTGTGTGTACTCATATGTATATACATATACATATATATGTATGTGTATATACTAAACCTCATAAATAATCATTTGCTTAACAAACTCAAAACTCAACACCATAATCCATTAATGACGACTGCACTTGAATCTATTCACAATAAATGAAAATTGGATCTAGATAAATGCAAAATGTAGAACACACATTCATACATATATACACACACATATATATACATATTTATATGTACATATAGATATATATACATACATATATATATATATATGCATACACACACACACACATATATATATATATATGCATACACACACATATATGCACATATACAAATATATATACTTATATATATGTATATTTTTTATATATATGTTTTTGCAATTTCCTCATTGACTTTTGATATTTTGGTCATGGTTTTGTATTTTTCCAATCCAAATTAATTATGCATTCATGAAACAGTGTTAGACATTGAAGAATGTCTATCTATTCAAGATATGTTTGATTTTCCATGCATGTTTTGATGTATGTGCATCATGCATGCAATCTGAGCAATTGAATAAACAATGCAAATAATGCTTTGCTCGACAAACTTAAAACTTCACACCATAAGCGACTAATGACACCTGCACTTTAGTTTACTCATAATAAATGAAAATTCGCAAATAGCAAATGCAAATGTATTGCTTAAAACGCTACGCGTCGCCAAAAATAGTGGGTGCCAAGACACGACTACATCAAGAATTCATGAAATATTTCCAATAGAAAAGTTCGTTACAATAATTAAATAAATTATGAAATGAAAAACCACGACAAAAATACCACCAGCCAATGAGAAAATTGCAAAAAAATCAATAATTTGCTTTTAATAAATTAATTCCCAAAACATCTGCATAATGATATATATATTTTATTGATACGATTTCCAATGCACCGTTTTAACAAGCAACCTTCTGCCAAAATGAAAGTCCGCAAATAGTAAATGCAAATGTACTGCTTAAAATGCCATGTGTCGCAAGAAACACTCGGTGTAAAGACACGAATACACCAAAAAACTCTTGAAATATTTCCAATAGAAAAGTTCATTAAAATAATTAAATAAATTACAAAATGACAAAACCACAATGAAAATACCAGCAGCCAATGAGAAAATTGTAAAAAAATCAATAATTTGCTTTTAATAAATTAATCCCCAAAACATTAGCATAGCGATATATACTTTATAGCAGCACGATTCCCAATGCACCATTTTTATAAGCAACATTCAACCAAAGACATTAGTCTCCCACCTATAAGGAAGGGCCTAACAATACAAACACATTTGTTACAACACACATACCAACAAAATAGTTATAAACCCTCCCAATAACCACAGAATGTACACCAACAGGTTTTGCACTTATACTTAAGACAATAATAACAATGAAAGTTCGAAGATGGTGGTTGTAATTATGAAGAGATGGATTCCAAATTTATAGACGAAGTTCGCAAGACGGATCAATGAGATTGAATAGAAGATCGAAAAATGAGATTGAATGAGAGAACACACAAAGGAAAGTTGCTCATTCAGAAAATGGAAAATGTAAGAAGGATGTAAAAGAAAAGTAAATGAGAAAATAGAAATATGTAAAAGATGAGTGGAGAGAACAGCGAAAAGTTTGTCAATCTTTGATGGAAGTGGTTTTGTAGTTTGGAAGATTTTAGTTAAGAATGCTTTGAGAGAAAAAGCTCTATGGAGTATAGTTAATAAAGAGATTGGAGAACCTCAACAAAATAAAGAAAAGGAGTTATAGAAATGCAAGTTAGAGCAAGCTAGAGGAATTATTGGTAAGGCCTCGAGTCCTAATCTCAATAGAAGGTTTTTTGATGTTGATAATCCAATAGAACTATGGGAAAATTTAGAAAATGATTATAAATATGTAGATATTGCTAGTGTGTTTAGCATAGAATAAAAATTAGTGAATACAGGCCTAGCTAATTTTGAAAAAATGACTAATTATTTTAATGATGTTACGTATTTAAATGCCCAGTTGAAGAAAATAGGTGTTGAATATGCAAAAAAGGATTTTTAGCTGAATGCAATGGTTGAAACTAAGCTTTCCCAACCTTACAATGTATTTAAAGAGTCAAGGAAAAGGGTTATTCAATTAAATCCTAATACCCCCAACATACTTTTGATTAATTTTCTAAGTCGATTTTAGATGAAGAGGCTCAACTTATTAAAGTAGGTTATATTAAGAAGAATCATGTGCATGTAGCTAAGGATAAATCATTTCCTAAATATGTTGATGGAAAGAAGAATTTGAAAGGATAAATAAATTTCAAAATAATGATGGTTCTAACCAGTTTTCTAGAAATGAAGGTGTAGAAAAATAGTTGGAAATTAAACCTATTATTTGTAGATATTGTGGAGGTGAGAATCGTATGGAAAAAACTTGTTTGAAGAAAAGAAACAATGAAAGACAACAATACAAGCCTAAGAAATAATGGTTTAAGGAAGGAAAGACAAATAAACAAAGTTTTGTAGCCATCTCGAAGCAACTAAAATCAAGTGTAGAGGTAACTTTTGAACCCGAAAAAAATACATCTAGAGTAAAGGGAGGATACTTTGCTTCAAATTCTAATAAAGAATGGATTCTAGATTTAGGAGCATATTTTCACATGACTGGAGATAGATCTTTATTTATTTATTTTCATGAAGGAAAGAATTTAGATCAAGAAATCACTATTGACAATAAAATGAAACTGTCAGTTTTAAGAATAGAGGTTGTTAGTGTAACAAATGGAACTTTGAAAAATGTTTTACTGGTTGAAGGATTGGGGGTGAATCTTATTTCAGTATATAGAATTACTCAAGCTAGATATGAGTTTGTTGTTACTACTGATCAATTTATTGTAAGAGCTAGAAAAGACCAAAAAAGTGTTATTGCTATTGGTAGAATTGACCATAAAGAGAGTCTCTTTAAATTTGTTAGATTTTTTTATGATGAATACAAAATATCCCATGCTTTTGTTGCTCAAAGTTATTATATGTCAAAACTTTGGCATTCTAGACTTGTACATACACATTATAGAAAATTACAATACATGGTTAGAAAGAATATGGTTAGAGGATTAACAAAGATTTCAACATTTGAAGGTGTATGTGAAGGATGTGTGTTAGGTAAACACCATTGAAATCCTTTTGTTTCAGGAAAAGCATGGAGAGCAAGTCATCCACTACAACTATATCATAGTGATTTATGTGAACCGAGATATCCTTCAATCTCAGGTGATAGGTACCTTCTCACTTTTATTGATAATTAAAGTAGACGAGTATGGGTTTATTTTCTTGAAAGTAAAAGTGAAGTATTCGAGGTATTTCAAAAGTTTAAAACATTAATTGAAAACCAAAGTGGAAAAAGAATTAAATTCCTAAGGACAAACAATGGGGTGAATATTTCAATTATGCATTTAAATCATTTTGTGAAAAATATAGTATTAAAGTACAAAGAGCAGTTCCATATACCCCTCAACAAAATGGAGTAGTTGAACAAATGAATATAACTCTTTTTTAAATGGCATGTTGTATGTTGCATTTCAAAAGTTTGCATAATAATTTTTGGGGATTGGTTATCTCTTGTGCTGCACATATTATGAATAGAACCCCCACCAAAGACCTCAAAAAAGTCACTCCTAAAGAAGCATGGAGTGGAAGAAAGACTCACATTGGGTATTTAAAAGTATTTAGGTGTATTGCTTGGGCACACATCCCAAAAATAAATAGGAAAAAGCTAGAACCAAAAAGTTGTAAGTGTTTATTTATGGGCTATAGTGAAGAGTCAAAGGCTTAGAAATTGTATTATTTGGAAACAAAAAAGATCTTTATTAGTAGAGAGGTAAATTTTGATGAACATTCATAGCTTACAGCCACAAATGATTTCCATATTTCAAATATTTTACAAAGAAATAGAAACTCTATTGGTGAGGATGGTAAGAGCACTACCACTAATGAAGATAATATAACTAATAGTAGTGATGAAGAAGAAGAAATTCCAATTAGACAGAAGACAAAGAGTATTGAAGAGATATATTGACAAAGCCCAAAACTCCAAGGAAGGAATGAAAGTGCCCTCATTGAAAAATGTTACAAATAAATGACCCAATATCATATGAGCAAGCTAGAGGGAATCAAGAATGGGAGCAAGTCATGAAAGAGGAATATGATGCATTATTAAAGGTAAGAATGTTATTGGTTGCAAATGGGTTTACAAAACAAAATTCAAATCGAATGGAGCTATAGAAAAATACAAAGCTAGATTGGTTGCTAAGGGATTCAAGTATAATGTTCCCTTCTCCTTTGTATCTTCCCCTCTTCTTTGTATCTTATTTGTCATATTCTATCCAATCTTAAGGGGGGATGTTAAGGAATAAGATTTTCTAGAAAAGTTACAAGATGTTTCTAGAAGAAATAGAATCTTCTAGAAGAACTAGAATCTTCTTGAAGAGCTAGAATCTTCTAGAAGCTAGAAGCAACTAGAAGTTGTTCAAGGAAAAAGAACATTCCAGTTTTAGATTTCTCTAGAATATTAGAAGTTTCTAGTTCTTAGAGGCTCCAAGTATAATGTGAGGTTCTCCATTGTGAATAACACTATTGTTGAGGTAAGTTGAACATTGGATTGTATGTAAGCAAGTTAGATCAATATAATTTCTTTCAAACATTTCACAATTGTTTTATGCTCTATTTTTTCCTTATTAGCTGTTATTATTTTATTATTTGGGCCTGTTCTTACAGAAGGGGAAAGGGAAATACAGTTGAATAAGGATTTGAAAGATTAGTATTATAACAAGCCCCTCCAATTAAGAGAATAAAATATAGCCCTTGAGGGGAATCTTGAAATGGCAAAAAAATGGCAATTATTGGGGAGAACCAGTTGTGGCATCAATCATTGAATTATTGTTAGAATATGAGGAATTATTCCCACAAACATTAACAAAAATAAAAGGCATAAAAGAATAAGTAGGAGTAATGAAAATCCAATTAAAAGAGGGAACCAAACCACACTAAGAAATACCTTACAACCTCAACCCTAACATGAAGAAAATAGTTAAAGCATAAATAGATAAAATGTTAGTGATAGGCATTATTAAACCAGTGGAAGATTATGAATGGATTAGCCTTATGGTAGTACAAAATAAAAAGATAGGGGAAATCCATATATGTGTAGACTTTCAAGAACTCAACAAAGCATGTATTCACAATCATTTCCTACTCCTTTCATCGAGGTAATACTTGAATCCGTCATATGGAGAGAAATCTATTTATTCATTGATGGGTTCTTCGAATACCACCAAGTTTAGATTGAGGAAGACCAACCTAAAACAACATTTGCCACAAAAAGGGGATCACTCATGTATATTGTAGTGCCCCATGGATTGGAAAATGCACCAAAATTCTTTAATATATTTGAAAAATCAATTTTGTTTACATTTTAAATAATATTTTTTTGGTAATGGGGTAATATTTTTAATTTTATTTTTAATTATAAATGCTATGAATTTAGGATAAATGGATTGGAAATTAAATTGAAAAAAGAATTCTAATTTGGTATCTTCAATTCAATAATTAAATTCATCTCATTTAAAATAGTAAATAAAGTATTTAAGTTGATATGGATTGGTGTTTGAATATAAATTAATAGAAATAAAATATAAATAATATGATATAAATATAAAGAACATCTATGTTTGAGGTTGAAGATCGGGAAGGATGGCGTTGCGTTGTGCGGGTGTGGTTGTGGCCTTTGTGGCCATGGCTACATGTTGAAGGGAGTCTTTGCATGCATTGCCTTTTATTTCAGCTACGTTCCTTAAACTATCCTGTGCGCGGGGGTGGGTCTTTTTTGGATTCAGGGAGGGAGTTTTATTTACTGCTCAAACATTCTACTTTGGATTATCTGCAGCGTACTCTCGTGTGTGTGGAGATGTTGGTTTGTTTCTTCTTTCTACTGGAAGCTGCATCGATCTCCTCTAGCTGGGTGCTGGTTTGTCTCTCTTTTGCTGGAAGGTGCACTTTTCTCCTCGGGTTTGGATAGTTATTCCATCTATATTTTGAGGCATGGGTTTGTTCTATTATTGGCTGGAATGTGCATCTATCTCCTCTGGTTGAGCCTCACCCTTAGCTCTGCAATGAGGGGGCTCTCTTTGGGAACGGTTGTGGTTTTGGAGCCATTGGTGGATTGGAATGGATGAGATGACGGGGGTTGATGCTATGGTGGAGGCGGGAGATGGGGTCCCCACTCCATCCTCTCCTAGTGCTGGCGTATCCAGAAGTGGTGGTTTTAAACTGCAAAAGATTAATGGGTGTTTGGAAAGGGAGCAAGTACATCTAGCGGTGGTGATGTAGAAGGAAGTTGTTGCCGAGGATCTCGAATACTATAGCAAGCATGTATTGATTTGTAAATTCTTGCAAATGAGGATCTCTCTTTCTTTCCTTGACCCTTGCATTCAGAGGACTTGGAACTCGGAGGGGGATTTCAAGGTTCTGCTAGTTGCAAATAATTTTTTCTTGGTGGACTTTTCACACATTGCAGATCGAAATAAGGCATTTGAGGGTGGCCCGTACTTTTATCATCAAGTTGGACTATTCATTAAACCATGGCAGGCAGGTTTTAATTCAGTGAAAGAGTTGTCGTCCAAGGTCCCGGTTTGGGTTCACCTTCCTCGGCTGCCACTTGAATGTTGGAGGAGAGATATTCTACAGTCTATTGCCATGTCACTGGGAAAACTGATTGGCCCCTCTTAGCAGACCCTAGAGAAGAGGATCTTCTCCTATGCACGTGTTTGTGTGGAGATTGATTTGAGTCAACCTTTTCCTGACTCGATTAATCTGACTGTGGGGTCTAGTTCTTAGACTCAGCCGTTAGATTATGAGACTTTATCATTCAGGTGTCGTTTGTGCCATGAGTATGGCCATCTTCAGAGGAGGTGTCCGTGTGCTTCGGGTGTGGGTAACTCAAGTAGTGGGATGGCTCCATTAAATCCAGGATTTGAAAAGGGAAAAGGGCCCATGTAGGGGGTGACTCCGGACAAAGATGGGTTTGTGCCAGTTAGGCTTAGAAACAAAGGTCAGGGCCACAAGAGGACTCTTTGGGATTGCCATGAGGAGGGGTTGTTTAACAGGTTTGATGCTCTAGATGCCCTAGTTCACGAGGAGGGGATATCACCTGACATGCATGAGGATGCTCCCCCTGTCACTACTCATAATCCTAAGCCTATGGATGTCATGTCTTCGGTTCTTGGACCTATGGAGGCTTCTAGGGATGTGAAGGATTCTTTGGCTCCCTCCCCCGAAGTAGGGCTTGGGGACCCTTGTGCGTTGGTTGGTACCTCTTTGGTCTCTATTGTAGTTGATGCTTGCCCTGCTGGAGGTTTGGGTTCTAGTAATCCTGGCAAGAGTAAACCTTCAAATTCTTCCCCTATTTTGGGTGTACAACAAAAGCCTTTGAAAAATAGTGTTCCTGACAAGACCCAGAAACTGGGTAGGAAGAAGGATCAGGAGAAATTCAAGTTGGCTGGTGAGACATTGGTTGAATCTGGGTCAGTGAAGACTTTGGATACTCACTTCTCTCACCCTTCGAGATGATTGTGCTATCATGGAATGTGAGGGGTATGAATAGCATCCCTAGACAAAAGGCTATTCGGGACTTGGTTCGTGCTCACTCTCTGGATCTAGTTTTTATCCAAGAGACGAAGTTATTTGTGGATAGTATGTTGCAGAGAGCATCTAATATTTGGAATAGAGGTTTATGTAAGTGTGTGGGTGCACAAGGGAGCTCTGGCTTGCTTCTGGGATCCTCGACGAATCTTTCATGTTTGGTGGTTCTCTAGAATATTCTCCATTTCTCTAGTTGTTATTAGTTTGGAGACGGGGGAGAGAGTCCTCCTTTCCAATATTTATGCTCTGACTGATCTTTCTAGTAAGATTCTCTTGTGGTCTCATATCAATTTTCTGAGAATTTTGAATCCCTTCCTTCCCTAGATTATGGCAGGTGACTTTAATGCAATTGCCTCTCTCGAGGAGAAAGGGTGGGTGCCTCATTTGGATCCCTCCTCTGATCTTCTTCGAGAAAATTTGGCTCGGCTTCGACTAGTGGATATTAAACCTTTGAATGCAATATTTACCTAGAATAATAGGAGGCTGGGGGATGAAGCCATTTCTGAAAGATTAGACATGTTTCTTGTTTCCAGTTTTTGGGTTGGTGATAAGTGGTTATCAAGCTCTAAAATTTTGGATTGGCGGGGATCAGACCATTGGCCAATTAAATTCACTGTCTGGCTGGCTGGTGGTTCCAGGAAATAGACCTTTATATTTCAATTTATGTGGCTTATAGGGAGGAGAGTCTTCTTGACATGGTTTCTAGATGGTGGGCTGAAGGACAACCAACTTTTGGTACGACTATGTATTCCTTTGTAAAGAGGCTTCAATATGTGAAGTAAAAATTAAAACATTGGAATAAATATCAGTTTGGCAATGTGTTCCAAAGGAAAAGGGTTGCCTTGGAGCGCTTGGATTCTATTACCAGACAGATTCGAGATTAGGGACTGGATGCAGATTTGAGCAGGCTAGAGGATAGTGTTGTAAAAGACTTGGAGGAATGGGAACTTTGAGAGGAATTTTTTTGGAAACAAAAGGCTCGTGTTGACTAGCTTCAGGAAGGGGATAGGAATACCTGTTTCTTTCATAATTTGGTGAAGGCTCGAAGACAGGGGAACATTATTTCTTCTCTCCGTTCTCCTGAGGGATTTTTTCTTTCTTCCTCTTTGGAGATCTCTAGGGAGGTAGTTCGCTACTTCTCGGGTCTCTTCTCTGAAGATACCCAGCCTGCGTGTGAGGAGGAAACTTCCATCCTGGCTTGTATTCCTCCTTTGGTGACTATGGATATGAATGCCTCTCTTCTAAAGCCTATTTCTATGAAGGAGCTAGAGGAGGTGGTGTTTCAATTGAAAGAAGGGAAGGCTCCTGGTCCAGACGAGTTCCCAGCTGAGTTATATCAAGAATTTTGGGAAGTGATCAGCCTCGATCTATTGGAGGTTGTGCAGGAGTCTTTAAGAAATAAGCAAATGTTGCGGGCCATGAATTCCACGTTCCTCACTCTTATCCAAAAATGTGATGGTGCTGACTCCTTGGATCTTGTGCAATGTGGTGTATAAAATCATTACTAAGCTAATTGTTGAGCGTTTGAAGCCATGGTTGGATAAGCTGATATCAGAAGAACAAGGGGGCTTCGTTGCGGGTAGGAAGATTTTGGATGGAATTGTTATTGTGACTAAGACTATACATTCCATGGCCTCCTCAAAGGAGAAGGCCATGTTTATAAAGCTAGACATGGCTAAGGTGTATGATAGAGTTAAATGGGGTTTACTGACTAAAATACTTGGAAATTTTGGATTAAGTAGGGAGTGGATTGAATAGGTCATGAGTTGTGTGATGACTTCCTCTTTTTCCATTCTCATAAATGGAGAGTCTTATGATCTATTTGGGGCTTCCAAAGGTCTTCGGTAGGGGGATCCCTTATCCCCATATTTGTTCATACTAATGGTTAAGGGATTGGGAAGGTTTATTAAGTCTCGGGTTGTTGAGGGACTCATTCAAGGATGGAAATGGAGCAACTTCCTCCCTCCTCAAACACATCTTTAGTTTGTGGACGATTCGGCTTTGATGGGTTTTGCTAGGGTGGCTAAAGCAATTGCTTTTCGACAGACCTTAGATTGCTACTTGGTTGCTTCAGGTTAGAGCATAAATGAAAGTAAGTCATGCATTTATTTCTTTAATACCCCCATGCCTATCCAACAATGTATTACCAGAATCCTAAGGTTTCAGGTAGGGAAGTTTCCCTTTACCTATCTTGGTATCCCTTTGGATGTGCGCCCCCTTCCATGGCGTTATTGGTAGGATGTGATTGATAAATTTTGAGGGTTGGTTTGTCATTGGACCTATAGATGGCTATCTATGGTTGGTAGAGTTACCCTTTTGAAGTCAATGGTTCAGGCCCTTCCTATATACAAGTGCTTTGTGATGACTCCCCCCTCAAGTTTCATTAAAACTTTTGAGGGGCTTTGTAGGTAGTGTGATACCTTGGAATTTCTACTGCTCTAAATGTGCAAAACTAACTAAGAAACATGAATAACAAAATACCAAGGACACCTCAAGATTAGCCAAAAGAGTAGTTCAACGAAAAGGAATGCAAATAAGATAAAACACAAACACTTTTACCTCCCTTGTTGATACCTCTTTGATTGGCCCTTGCTTGGATTGGTTGTGTGCTCCTTAGATGATGGATTGAGTGATTAAAATGCAAGCTTCAATATGCAAAATGATGAACAAAGATGGTTGAATGATTAAAAAGGCTTGAGGATTCAAATGGACAGCATGTAGTTATCAAAATGCAAAGTGTTGAGAATGCAAATTGGCAGCATAATGGTGCAAGATGGCTAAGTGTTCTAAAAATGCCCTTGAGGAGGGGGTATTTATAGGAGATTTTGAATTCTCTAGAGAATTCAAGGGTCAAGATTGATCCAACAAGGTCAAGATGAAGGGCTATGGTGGGTTGAGAACCCACAAGCCCTCACATCTTGACATGTGGAGGGTGAAGTGGACAAGAGGATATGAGGTGGAGATGAGTTGTCAAAAAAGGTACATGAGGTGGAAAAGGACATGCACCTTGGGGGATGAGAGGATTTCCACAAAAAGGGATTTCTTGTCCCCAAGTGGGAGTGAAAGGGACATTTGAGGAATTTTAGAATTCCTCAAAAGTCTACATGGGAAAAGGAAAGGTGGTTGGGAGGATAAATGTGAATTAAAAATTCACATTCATAAGATGATCTAGAGGATAAAAGGTGGGCTCCAAAAAGGTGGGACTTGGTCACATGTGGTGATTGTGACAAGTCCAAGGTTATCACATGTGGAAGTGTGACAAGTCAAGGTTCTAGAAGAAGCCGGAAGGATGAATGGCAATTAAAAGGCTACATAAATAAGAGTCTAGGAAGAATAAAAGGAATTAAAAATTCCTTGGAGAATGATTAGGCTTAATTAATTAGTAATTAGAGATAATAGGGATTATAAAGCCAACTTTTAGGGTTGGAGGATGCTTGTTACATCCTAATCAAAGGATTAGGCATGTGCATCCCTAATAGAAAATTAGGGGAGATAGATTAGGATTAGATGAAAATGACATGTGAGGAATTAAATAAATGTAATATTTATTTAATTTATTTGATGAAAAGAGGATTAAGGAGGGTAAGGTATTTAATTGTTAATTAAATACCTTAGGGATTTGGCAGAATTAAAGATATTAATTAAATAATAGTAATATTACCTAATTAACTAGGATAAGAGGATGTTTAGACAAAAAGTGATAAATTTGGATAAATTAAGTGTCCAAATTTGGATGTCTACATTTTTCCCCACCGGGCGTGCCAGAAATGTATAAATTAAGTGTCCAAACTTGGATGTCTACAGGTAGTTTCTTTGGTTGGGTAACCTCTTGGCACAAAAAATGGAGCTTAATCAAGTGGGAAGTTATTTGTCGGCCAAAGAAGAATGGTGGGCTGGGATTGCGCAGAGCGGAGTGGAATGCGGGGCGTGGCCACCCTGGGATGGTCAAATTATTGATAAGATGAAATGGAAGGTACCACTGGATAAATTAAGTGTCCAAACTTGGATGTCTACATTTTTGGATTGCAAGTCATGAGTAGTACATCCAAGACCATCATTATTAAGCAACTTTGGTTTTTGAACGAAGTTGATTCGACGTACGGTTTGTAAATGACAGCCCCGGGAAGTTAGGGGCGTGTCCACGCTGCAATGCGGGGCGTGGCCGCCCTGGGATGGTCAAATTCTTGATAAGATGAAATAGAAGGTACCACTGGATAAATTAAGTGTCCAAACTTGGATGTCTACATTTTTGGATTGCGAGTCGTGAGTAGTACATCCAAGACCTTGCGGATACAAATGTTCTTTAGCTTGGATGGGTTCTATAATACCTTGCTCATGAAGGCCTAAACCTTTTCCTTGATAGTTCATTCTCATGGCATTAGATCCTAGGACAAAGATTTTTGTTATTACGGAAGAATGATCGCGAGAGTTCATTATTAGGTGGAAGAGGGAGAGGGTTGGTCATGCCATGCTTTGTTTTTTCTTCTCTGAGGGAGACCACCATGGAGAATGTGAGAGGGACCCAGGAGTTATACAGCAGGTGTAGGGATAGCATTTTAGGTGATGATGGGGGATCATGAAGGAGATGATGGGATAGCAACATTATTAGGAGGAGAGGGGTAGGGGCCATGATAGGATGCAGGGTGTGTGGTAGTGGGCTCATGCGATGGAGATGGAGATGGGCAGTGGAAGCTTGAATATAGGGGATCATGGGATGGAATGGATGGAGGCTGTGATCTTGAGGTGGAAGAAACTAGATGGGATGGTAGGATCTTAGATCAGAGAAGGATATCTTGGCATGCTTTGGATTCAGAACTCTTGCGTGACTCATGATGTATTAAGGGGCATGGTAGCAGGAATGTTGTTGGGACTCTTCAAGAGTGGAAGATGGAGGATGGAAAGATTCAAGCTGAGTTAAGACACAGGAATCAATTTTTGGGTACTCTGGGTGGGAGAATTAGTTGGATTTGGGTGGATCTAGGAGTAGAGAGTGGATTGGATTTGAAAGGTGTCTTCGATAGATTGGTTGGATCTAGGAGTAGGGGGAGTGGATTGGATTTGGGTGGATCTAGGAGTAGAGGGAGTGGATTGGGCTTGGGTGTCTTTGATGGATTCGGTGGCTCTCATGGTAGGAGATGTGGGTTCAATGGTTTCAATGGTTTGATCAGTGCTAGGGGTGGTAACAACAATGATAGGTGTGGTGTGGAGAAGGGTCTCATCACTAGTGACCGTGGATGATGGATTGGGATGGCATGGTTCCATGACTTCAAGATGTGGAGTTGGGGATGGCTTCTTTGTAATGAGTCCTTGGAGAACTTCTGAAATGAAAGACTTGCATATGGTTGGCTTGGCTGGGGTTGTAGAAATGGATGAGGGATTATGGATTTGTGGACTAGGGTTAGATGGAGGAATGGGATTGAATGTAGGACCATGAGTAGATGGGGGGTTAGGATTGGATGGGAGGGACTAGGGAGTAAGATGGATGAATGGAGTTGGTGGGGGACTAGGAGTAGATGGAGGGACTAGGATGGGATGGATAGAGTAAGAGTTGGATGGAGGACTAGGAGTAGATGGATGAATGGGATTAGGTGGAGGGTTAAGATAAGGATATTGGAGTGGTGAATTAAGATAGGGGACATGGATTGTGGATTAAGACAAGAGGATATAGGTGGTGTAGTGGGACAAGAGGATGTGGGGGATGGATTATAATAAGGGTATTGGGATGGTGGATTAGGATGAGGATATGTGGATGTAGGATCAAGGTAACAGGGTGTGGGTGTAAGATTAGTATGGACAGACTGGGAAAGAGGATGAGGATAGGGGGACATGGATGGGGAATTTTAATAGGAGTATTGGGATGGAAAATTAGGATAAGAGGATGTAGATGTTGCGTAAGGGGATGATGTAGATGAAGGAGGTGAAAAATATGGGGATGAAGAAGATATTGGATATCCATTGTCAAAGGTGGCATAAGGAGAGTGATTAGGCATGGATGAAGACATAACGGGATAACTAGAAGGGGTGATTGGATTGTGGAAAGTGGGTGGAGAAAGCTTACTAGTGACGATAGCATCAAGGGGATTTATGTCATATTCTTCTTGATCGACAAGACTTTCGTTATTGTCGTCCACGTAATTAAGGTTTCCCTTGACTACTATTGATGGAGGATGAGGATTCATGATTATGAAAGGATAAATAGAATGGATAAAATATTTTGGATGGGAACAGATTAAAGCTCAAATCATGATTTTGGTCAAGCTCATATCAGGATTGGACAAAAGCTCAGATTAGGATGATTGGATGGGATTGCTTTTGATTTTGATAGGATTCGGTAGATAGATGATTGGATCGGGTAGATGATTTGATGAATTTGATTAAAGTACTAGATCAGTTTGATTGGATGGGATCAAATGATTAGATGATGTTGATTGGATAATTGTGATTGGATGAACTTGATTGGATTGGTGTGCTTGGATTGATTAGATGATCAGAGGAATGGATTGGTTTGATTAGATAGGAATAAATAAAAGGTACCACTAGATAGAGCTCAAAAAATGAAGCAATTTTGGTTTTTGAACGAAGTTGATTCGACGTACGGTTTGTAAATGATGGCCCTGGGAAGTTAGGGGCGTGTCCACGATGCAATGCAGGGCTTGGCCGCCCTGGGATGGTCAAATTCTTGATAATAGGAAATGGAAGGTACCACTGAATATACATTGAAAAACTAAGCAACTTTGGTTTTTTAACGAAGTTGATTCGACGTACGGTTTGTAAATGACAGCCCCGGGAAGTTAGGGGCGTGTCCACGCTGCAATGCGGGGCGTGGCCGCCCTGGGATGGTCAAATTATTGATAAGAGGAAATGGAAGGTACCACTAGATAGATCTTGAAAAATTAAGCAACTTTGGTTTTTGAACGAAGTTGATTCGACGTACCGTTTGTAAATGACAGCCCCGGGAAGTTAGGGGCGTGTCCACGCTACAATGCGGGGCGTGGCCGCCCTGGGATGGTCAAATTCTTGATAAGATGAAATGGAAGGTACCACTGGATAGAGCTCGAAAAATTAAGCAACTTTGGTTTTTGAACGAAGTCAATCCGATGCACGGTTTGTAAATGGCAGCCCCTGGAAGTTAAGGGCGTGTCCAAGCTGCAATGCGAGGCGTGGCCGCCCTGGGATGGTCAAATTCTTGATAAGATGAAATGGAAGGTACCACTGGATAAATTAAGTTTCCAAACTTGGATGTCTACAGGTAGTTTCTTTGGTTGGGTAACCTCTTGGCACGAAAAATGGAGCTTAATCAAGTGGGAAGTTGTTTGTCGGCCAAAGAAGAATGGTGGGCTAGGATTGCGCAGAGCGGAGTGGAATGGGAAAGCTTTGGCTGCCAAGCTGTACTAGAGATGGTGCTCACACCAGCACCAGTCTTGGTCCAAGATCCTTAATCTCAAGTACCTGGGAGAGGTGGATGGTGTTGAGGTTTCACATTTTAGTCTCTTAAGGAAAGGCTCTATGGTCTGGGATACTCTCAAGAGGGGTGCCACACTGGTTGAAAAAGGCCTATTCTAGATTTGCAATAGAGGTTCTGATACTCTATTTTGGCATGACTCATGGGATGGGTATCTGCCTATCCTCTCATCACACCCTCACTTGGGGGATCTATGTAGGATTTTTGAGCAGGCTAGTTGGAGCAGAGTGATGGATTTCAAAGGCCCTTAGGCTTTGGTGCAATCTATAATCTTCCAGTGGAAGGATATGCAGGAGTGGCCTAGGGGTGGGTCCTTGGAGGATAGATGAGAGTTGGCCTCTATTTTGGAGGACAGAGTTTTTTGTTCTCTTCTGGAGAGGGATGTGTTGGCTTGGGGTTTGGGGCCTAAAGGGAAGTACACTGTTGCCTCGGGGTTTCAGGTGTTGGATAGGCAGGCTTTAGGAATTGTTGATTTTCCTTGGTGGAAAAATGTTTGGAATAAATTCTCATGGCCAAAATGCAATTTCTTTTCCTGGCTAGTGGTATATGGCAGGTGCTTTACTTGGGATAACCTATGCAAACGGGGCTTCCAAGGCCCCTCTGTTTGCTTCCTTTGCCTCAGATGTTGAGACTGTTTCCCATCTTTTCTTTCAATGCCCCTTTGCTAGGACCATTTGGAAGTTTTGGTGGGGGGCCTAAAATTTGCAGTGTAGGCATCTATCTTCTCTTGAGGAATTCTGGCAGAATATTCGGCCCATTCAGGTGAAGACCTCATTTTTGCACACAACATGGCTTATTGGTCCTAATCTAATTATTTGGCATATTTGGTTCAAGCGAAACTGCAAGATCTTTCTGGATAGGAATTTGTTGGCTGGTCAAGTGTGGGCTCGTATTCTAGGGACCTTGCAGGAGACATTATATGCTAAATGTGACTTGTCAGTCCCGATTGATCCTGGAGATACTGGAGTGATCCATAAGTTGGGGATTTTGGTTGGTGGTGCTGGAAGACCCAAGATTGGGCGTGGTAGGTGCACTAGATGGAAGGTCTTCAGAGGGGGGCATTGGATGCTTCCTCCCTCTGGAGTCTTGAAAATCAACACGGATGGGTCTGCTAGAGGTAATCCTGGGCCTACGGGTGTTGGTGGAGTGGGAAGAGATAGTCCTGGGGTCCAGTTGTATTCTTCTTTTCAGAGTATAGGGGACAACACTCTAATAACCTTATGGAGGCCTTGGCCATTCTACTGGATTTGAGGAGTGCTTATGCAATTGGTTGGAATAAGATTATTTGTGAGTTAGACTCCCAAGTGTTCATGGACTTGATAAATAGATGACAATTTGATGATGTTAGTTGGTAGCTTGCGGTGGTGGCTAAGCAAATTATTAGTCTTGGAGATATACTGGATTTTGTCACCTTTTCTCATATCCCTCGGGAATGGAATAAGGTGGTTGATGGGTTGGCCAAATGGGCTTCTAAGAAGAATGAGTCTTGGTTGGTGGATGATTGGAATAGTTTGCCTGAGGATCTTGCTCAGGATTTGGAGGGATGGGTGACTGAGGATATGAGATGTTGTATGATTGCTTCTTGATCTCTTACTGGATGTTCCTTGGCCCTTTTGGGTTTTTCCTGATCTTGTTTTGTACTGTTCTTGTTGATTAATAAAGTTTTTACCCTCTTATATATATATATATAAATAATATAATAGAAATATAATTATATAATATAATACATTTAGAATGGACCATGAATTTATTACATTTGACAACAACTTAACTGTCATAAATTTGTATAATTAAATATTATTCTTTAGCTTTGATTAAACACATGTTATATAATTATTAAATATTAATTAAATACTTATGTAATTTATAATTTATATAATATATAAATTATAACATATTTTTATTATTAATATATTATATATATTTCATCTATTATTTTAGTGAACCATTTGGGAATATCAATTGTAACTAATTAATCTTGTGTCATCTTTCTAGTTGTGACAGCATTAGCAGAAGTAGAAGAGGGAAAACACTTATCATTGGTAAGATTTTCTTTTATTTGGGCTTTGGATGTTTCTAAGATTAATTTTGTGAACAACCAACACCTTGTGTGTTATTTGAGCTTTGGGTGCCTCAAATAACATATAATGTCCCACAATTATATGTTATCTTCTTGGTATTTTTTTAAGGATTAACTCTGCAAATAGTTGGTATTTTATGTATTCTTTGGGGATTTTAGATGTATCAAATAACAAATAATTTTACTGTTAAATTGTCAACATGTTATTTTTTATTGTTGAGTTAAAACTCTAAAATTACAAATAAGGTACCTTGTTTCAACTTTATTTACAATTAAATGTTGTTTGCAATTCTAAAAGTAAACCACCTATTATTTGGGCTTTTGATGCCAAGCAATGTCCCACTGTCATATGTTAGGTTTAATATTTTTGAGATTAACCTCACAAGTAAAAAATAAACAACCTTATTTGACACTTTAAAATATTAAATTACAAATAATGTAGTTATTATTTAAGCTTTAGGCCAATTTATGTCCAATTTTAACCCATAACCTAATAACTCTTCTTCTCATTGTATCTCAACGAGCTGCATCAGAGCTGTGGTTGCATTGTTAGTTGCAACAACACTATTTGTACTCATTTGGGTTAGGAGGAAATGATTCGCCTTGGCTAGCTCTAGCTGGGGCAAAGATTTTGAATTTGTTTGTAACATGCCCATTGTTCTACTCAAAAATTTTACCATGTTTTAACTTTAAGTAAATAAAATATGATGACAACACTTAAGCAATAATTTTTTTCTTTTCAAATATAAGGATATGCACATTTGAAATAAACATCTTTCCAAACTTTCCCATTGCATTAAATCAAAGTATTACAACTTTCCAATGTATTGATTTCATACTATATAATTTCATGATAACAATTCTCTTTTACAATTTTTCCATACTAATGGATACAAAAATATATACAAATCTCTTTTGAGTTTACTCTAGCATTATGTATATGAATGGTCCAGGTGTCCTTCAGCAAATCTTGGTTGCTTACTAATAAGGAGAAGCATCACTCAAGCAATTTTTCGCCAACCATGGACTTATTGCGGTCCCCTACACATCTAACAAACTTAGTATGATGGCACTCCCTTCGACGAAGAGATTGGTTTGGTAACCTCATAATAATAATGACCTTCCCTAAGCTTGGTGTTGTGTCCTACATATCCAGTTATGTCAAATTGTGGCTACAACCTAGACACATGACATTCCCTGCCTAGTATGTAAACCTAGATCACAAAGAACTGACAATGTAAATAGTGGCAACTTACACTACTTTGGCCAAAGTATTCATCACCTTGAATTTAGAGTGGATGTCATGTACTCACCCACCTTCCTAGCTAGATTTGTATTGACCATTCATAACCTATGCTTAGGCTATCCCCTTACACTAAGGAGTAACCTTAACCCCAGGAATAACCTATAACATCTTAAGTTCACCATGACAGTTCTACTAAGTAAATCAAAGTAGTACTATAACTCAACTAAATTAAGTATCAACTATATAAGCTCTAATATAGTATTTAATACTAAAATAAACACCCATTCCTTAATATGGAGTAAATACATACACTCAAGCAATAAAGATACTAGACTAGGTACATCAAGAATCTTTTACTTTCACATAGAGAAGAGAATAACCTTTCCATAATAAACAACTAAACATATTTCCAAACAAGGCAAACAATGAACATGGAATCGTTTCCAAAATATAAAAGTGTAGAATTTAGCATGCATGTATATGCAAGCTCCCAAATGATTAAACTACTTTCCCTAGCTTAGCCTTCCCAAATTCAACATGCAACTCCCAACTATCTCTCTTCCTCTCCAAAA